>KE504785.1:1064909-1076061 GCA_000441515.1 Elaeis oleifera | reverse complement strand
ACGACGAGAGAGAGAGAGAGAGGTACCAAGCAAGAAAGTTATTTGGAGAACCCCATAAGAACATAATATGAGTGGATGTTAAGCCAGAATAGACTACATGGAGCAAGTGCGTATGTAGAAAAAATACACGTAATCAGTAAATTTAGAACCAAGGAAACAGATTCTGAAACAAAGTGATTTGGCCAACTTTGATCAATTTCAGAACGAAATAAACCATAAATTAGGTTGAAGTAGGTATCGTGAAATCGACATGCGCTAATCCATAAAAATGTGCTGATTTGGTCTAAGCAACAAATTGACACGTAACCAATAATTAAACAGCGAGCTCATTCTTAACGTGAAATCTATCCTTCATTTAAGATGCCGTAGCACTTCACAAGATGCAAGTCCAGTGAAAAAGACTGCAAGAAATGAACAAGCAAGTGTTTTCTCTATTTTTTGGAGAAAAAAACTGGATGGTGAACTCCCACAGCAAGAATACATGCACAAGATGTGGACCCAAAGCCTACCATAGGTGTTACGTATTAAACTAGCTGAAACAAACATCACTAAATATTACTTGTAGCCAGTTGGGATCACTCAGCAAGAATTGGTACAAAGAAGACTCTAGTTTTAAGAATACAGATCTATTACGTATCCTTCCTTTTCCCTCGTGTCTTAAGTATAGGACGATGGCAATCAAACTGCCACTACAACAGCCTGAAAGAGATGCGTTACCTAAGAACAATAGTTGCATCTGACCAGGAATCTATTACCTTGTACAGTCGCCGATAAAAGTAAACAGGAAGGTGGAAAGGATGAAAGAATAAATGGAGAACATAACTTTATCTATTGCAATTGAGTGGGTTGCAAATTCACCAGATTTGCATCAGATAAACTGACATCAAATATTATGAAGAATATCATCTCGTTGACCAGTCACATGAGACTGCAGATCAAACACATTAAGCTTTTGATCATTTACATACTAATCAAGGCATAATGATAGTGTTCTGATACTACCTTACTACTTTTTTTTTTAATGAATGGGAGAGTCATTGCTATGCAAAATTTGGATAATAGGATCATCATATAACCAGCATATCCTGATGCCCACAGCACCAGAGGCCTGACATTAATTTATAGGCTTCCAATTAGTGAGATGAGGAATTAACCGCAAATGGAACCGCAAAGTACACTGAAAAGGTCCAAGTGAACTTGTATGAAAACTCGGCCACAAATTATATAACAATGATAGACAAGAAGAGCACTATAATCATGTACGGTTTAGGGCCAAAACACATCTAAGATCAAAGAGAACCGATCACATTAAAGTTCAGCAAAAATTACATAAAACAACACAGTCAGAGTTAGAAAAGCTAAGCTTAAGGTAACAAAGTATATTACATCTCAAGTTAAAAGAAAGCATTACAATTCAGTTCACAGCTTCAGCACTTTGTTCATAGAGACGGTGAAACAGGAAGATAAGTGCAGCACATTGTGCCAAGGAGAAAGCACTACAACCTATTTCCTACTGAAGAAACTCCTTAATTTCCCTCTTTGTAACCTTTCAAGCAGCTTCCTGGCACCAGCCACATCCATTTCGGAGAGCTTCTTAAGATACCCAACAGCACCATAAGAAATCATCAACTTCTTACATCTCTTGCCCGATGATAGAATTAACAGGCACGATATGGCATACTTCCTCGCCGTGTTCTGTGGGCTGGGATCGAGCAACTGAACCAGACTGGGCACGCTCTTCTCATCCTTCTTAACCTCCCTACTGTTCTGAGGGTAGCTTATCAAGGTAGCAATGGCCTGGGCTGCCACCTCCCTTGCACCGTTCGACTTCGTCTCGAGCATCCTCACAAGCAAAGGCACACAACCAAATTCTCCGATCAATTTCTTCATCTCAGACGAACTGGATATCCTGCAAATGGTTGATGCCGCCGCCTGTTTCGCACCTAAAGATCCATCCTTCAGCACATGTACCAATCGAGGAAGGAGGCCTAGTGACACAAGAGCTTCAGCCGAGACCGAGCCCACCAGATTCCTCACCGCACCAACGGCAGACTCCTGTGGCAATGGCCCATCAAGGTAGGCCAAAAGGCTCCTCAGCCCTCCCTCCAGGATAACCGACCTCCTCAAACTGTCATTGCTGGCTGTCAGATTCTGCAAGCACTCAGCGGCATACTCTTTGGAACCCAAACAATTCCACAATCCAGGAGATTGATCATGACCTTAACTATCCCCTCTTCAGCCAAAGTCTGCCTCACTTCGGGTGCGGCTGAGAGATTCTTCAAAGTGCCTGCAGCTGCCGACTGGCAAATGGAGTCCCCTGTCTGGCAGATTTCGATCAGCGGGCGAACGCCACCATGACCGACGATCGAGCGGGCAGTGTCGACCGACATGGACAGCCTCTGGAGAGACACCACCGCCTTCTCCCGCCCTACCGGACTCCCAGACTCCGCCAGCCGGATCAGCGGTGGGAGCACACCTTCGGATACTAGCAAGTTCTCACAGCTCCCGCACTCGGCGAGCAAGCAAATAACCGATGCGGTTTTCTCTCTGAGCTTAGGAGCCGTTGCTGTGAGCAATTGTATAAGGGCGGATATATTGCTCCGGCCAAGCACTGCAAGCACACTCTTCTCATCGTCCCTCATCAACTCGAGCAGACCATCGACTGCGCGATGCTTGGCCTCCGCATGGCCGATCTGAAGGCGGGCGAGCAATTCACATACATTGGACTGAGGTGGGGCGGAAGACTCGTGGCTGCGCGCAGCTGCCGGAGGCAGGGTGGCGTCACCGAGAACGCCAGTCTTGATCAGAAGGGAACAGTCACATAGGCTGAGATCGAGCTTGCCGGAGAGCGCGTCGAGGTCGCTCTGCATTTGAAGCTTTCCGATGCAGGGCTGCTCCGACGAGCGGTCGGCGAGTTCGATGGCATCTGCAAGCGCATTCGCCACCGACTGGAGGAGTTCTATACAGAGGGCGTTCTTGGCGAAGCAAGGGTGGCTGGAGAGATCGGAGAGGCACGGCGGGACACGCTCCAGCTTGGAGATGATGGCTTTCCAGCGCCTGGGGAAGCCAGTGGCCGCCGGGCTTTGTCAAGAGCGGTGGGACGAGCTGCCGAGCTCGGGACAGCCAGTGGTGGGCGGAGTCGACGTCAACGGTGGGCACGGAGTCTTCAGCCATGGGCTGCCGGTGGTGGTTGTGATCTGATACACAACTGAGCAATGAGAAGAAAGGAAAGGGAGAAGAAAAAGAAAGAAGCTTGAGGAAGAAGAAGGGAGGGCAAGAAGCTGGGAATCGTTTTTATGAGAGAAAAGTTGATGGTGAGCTTGATGGGATTAAGTAGGAGAGTGGAAACTTAATAACAAATGCGAGGAGGAAATTTTTTTTCCCAGCTGCTGAGAATCTTTTCTCAGATCAAAGAGGGAGTCTATTTTGATGAAAACGTGGTTGACCCACCAAATCAAAACCACCAAGAAGCCATTGGGCCGAGATGCAGGCAACTAGTGGATTTGTAGGCTAAAGAGAAGAAGTGAGATCTTGGATAAAATATGGAGTAGATGAGAAGGAAGAGCGGGTGATCAAGGATGGGATACTGTTACGGCTACCAAGCAAAATAGCATATGCTCGTCCCCTGATCGTGACCGGCAAAAGGGTTAGTTCGTGCTCCCAAGTGGTGCGAGCATAGGCTGGACACTGGCTACTGTACTACTACTGTATCAACTCTGTTTCAACTCAGTATTTCAAATCTCAACTTATTGAGCCACGGTCGTTTCACCTGCTGGGCTTACCATCATTCGATTACGATTCACTGGAAAGTTTTAAATTCACACTTTTTGGAGTTTAATGTTAATATGTGCAAAAATTTCAGAGGCGCCTATGAGCAGCATCTGCCGCTGCACTTAGATCCATTAACAATTTCATGCTCTCGACTTAGGAGATAACTCATTTATGATCATGCCAACAGTATGCGAGTCAACTCACCGAGTGTAAAAAACAACAGATAAAGGGTTCAACTCGGAGCATCTTTGCCTATGAAAGATGAGCCAAGTGCACGTGAGCAAGGCTTCAACTCGGAGATCCATTAACAATTTCATGCTCTCGACTTAGGAGATAACTCATTTATGATCATGCCAACGGTATGCGAGTCAACTCACCGAGTGTAAAAAAACAACAGATAAAGGGTTCAACTCGGAGCATCTTTTGCCTATGAAAAGATGAGCCAAGTGCACGTGAGCAAGGCTTCTGTTCGGCAAAAGGCGGCTTGGAGAAGGACCAGGGCTTGCCTTTTAAAGGGCACCCTTGGGACCACCCAAAACCTCACAAACGCTCCCACCTCCCAGCCTTATCGTCCCCTCGGCCGACACTTTACTCCGGTCCCGGACCAATTTACCATAATAGCCTCAATTCATTTCACAGTTTTCGAACGTCTCCACAAGTTCGAGGGTGATTCAGTCATTTAGCCGACACAGAGCGCTTTTCCGGCGGAAGTATGCTCGCCGGCAAACCAACGGGACGGAAGAATCCGGTTTAAACTCGGGCCGGGTAGAACCCTTTTCGGTTCGGCCCAACATGTCAAATCAATGCATGCCGCAATGGAGCAAAAATCCTAGCAAAAACAGAAAGACTTGGCTTCCAAGAGAGAAGTAGAGAGAGGAGTGTGTTCTACGTATATTCTTCCCAAAATCTCTCTAGCCGGAACAAAAAGAGAGAGGAGAAATTGGTTCAAAGGTTCCAGAAATACCTCGAGGGACCTCTTTGCTTGGGCAAGAAGTATGGTGGCCAAAGGCTGCAGCTTTAACGGGAGAAGCAGCTGTTGTGATGGGCTTCTCTGCCTCTTCCTTCTGCTTTAAGAACCAAACTATACCTAATAGCACGAGAGCTGACAACAGTAGTAGTAGCCAGAGTGGGGAACATGGAAACACCATAAACTTTCCTGTTTAACTGAAGAAAAGAAGGAGAGATGATGGTAAAACGATCAATTGCAACAAAATATAACTTGGCTTTTTTCTAACGAAATCGAAGACAAAAGCAAACCAAATCAAGAAAAGAGATAGCAGACGGGAGGAGGTTTTGATCAATAAATACTTAGAGAGAGAGAGAGAGAGAGCAGCTATGAAGGAATGATGAGGAGAAAAGTGAAGCACTATACCTTGTGAGAGTTTGAAATGGCTGTGGGTCTTCTAAGACGAAACCAATGCTCGGTATCGTCCGACAAGACCCTCTGATCACGAGTCTGAGATGGGAGAAGGGAGTCTGGTTTTCGGGTGTGGATATCTTTAAATTTATTTATCGGATATTTGAATTGGGTACTAGGAGAGTGTGAGCTGTCAAGCAAGTTTGCGGATGGGACGGCTGATGTGGTGCGTTTGTCAGAAAATCTGACCGTTGGGACGTGTCACAATTTTTTGAATCTTGGCATTTCCAAGGCGACGACATATCGTTAGCGGACGCGTGGCGAGTCACGAGATTTAAAATGAGAAAGCCTGATGGTGGTAACAAGCGAGTCTCGCGAAAAAAGGTTACGCAGCTGGCATTTTCCTCTCAGTTGCTGCCAGTTGTACAAAGAATAATGGGGTGATCACACACCAGCAGCTACGTAGATTTCTTACGTGAGATTCGTTTGTTTACATCCTGACCGTTTCCTTTTGAGTCTTCATTCAAATCTTTTGCTTACGCACCGGAATCTTGGTGTGGTGAGGGTGCCCAAATGGTACCATGTTCCTCTGGTGACAAGGCCAAGCAAAAGGCTGGGAGGGCATAAACAGAACCAATTAGAATTTACAACAAGATATTCAGAGGCCTGGAGAGCATCAGCGATATGGTATTCTTATGGCATTAAATCGTGATGCATTACAGCAGTTATATTTATTTTCTAATTATAATAAATATAAGGATGGTTGTGCTCATTTTCAGTATTGTAATACAAAGGAACAAAATTGCATCAAGTTTTGCCTTATTCGGATTTACTTTAGAATAAAATGGCATCTACGTTTCAGTGATCTTGAACGGTCCTCCTATGATCTTCTCTATAGAATTATGGACTTCCTTATTTATTTGATAATGAAGATCGTAGGGTGATCATTACGATACTTGATGATCCTAGAGAGATCACTCACTAGTAGCTTTCTTTACAACACCATGTGAGAAAATCGAGAGAGATTAAATGAAGACCTTGGACTTCCTTTCTTCCTTGTTGATTTTAGAACGTTTGAATTATTTTGGATAGGTTAATTTCTTGTGCGAGACAGGATAAGGTGGGCTAGTCTTCTAGCATGCATGTGCCAAATCAAAATAAGCACTTCAATCAAAAGAAGAAAAATCAAAATAAACACCACAAGTATAAATGGCTAGTCTATTCGTAGCTTCTCCTCCAACTTTTGGAAGAAGGATAGGTGTTCCTTTAATTTGATAATGTGAGGTGAAGATTTTTCACCAAATATAGTGTTTTGGTTCTAAATCCCGCACGGATATTCAATCAAACGAAAGTAAGCGCTCCAAACAATGATGCTGAGGACCTTTCTTACCTTTGCTGTGAGGTCCATGAATGGTTGATGCAGGTTAAAGATGGTAAACTTACAAAGATTTTAGTTGCCAATAAAAGCTTCTTTAATGTTGTTGTTTTAAAGTTTTCAAATGTTGGCATGTAGTTTTAGCTCTTGTAATGTGTATTACCTTATTTTTTTTTTGTTCATCTACAGCTCTATGATTTTGTAAGGCAAGCAGTTGCTTTCTAATCTAAATTTTAAATTTAGATGGCTTTAGTTTTATTCCCTCTGCTACTGATGAGATGAATTAGGGTGGTTAACTGTTTTTGTCAAAGAGCACAAATCTCTTTAAGCCACCAGAAATTTGGCTGCTGGCTGGCAATTTTCTTGTATACATGTTGGAAAGAAATTCTAAAATTTAACAAGTAAAGATGACATTCCCAAAGTATAATTTTTTTTTTTACCAAAGAGAAAAAAAAAAAAAAGATGACATTCCCAACGTATAAAATTTTTTACTAAAAAAACAGATGATATTCCCAGCATTATTCCTTTTTCAGAAAATAATTCTCATTATGTAAACCGGCGTGTCGATTAGAAATTTGGAATCATTTGGTGGAAATACTAATTTACAGAACCAAAGTATAAAACAACACAAAATCGGCTAACAAAGTCTGAAAAAAAAATAGTCATAATTTCTCATTTGTCTCCAAGACTATAACATGATATGATATCCTTGTGATGAAAAATTAATGTAAAAGATTTTTAGACAATCTTTTTTGGAAACATTTGTTGTCATAGATCAAAACATCACCGGGGGACAAGAGAGAGACCTAGAGCTATAGGACCTCTCATATTCAAGATACTCTTGTGATTTGGGAGAATCGCTTATCAATTCAATAAGCAAATTATATGAAACTTTTTGAAAAATAACTTTTAGATCAGTCATGACAACTCTTAGGTGTTTCATTTTGACAAAAAAAGTTTGTAGAGCTATCTATAAAACTTAATGTTGTCACTTCAACTTGCAAACCTAGTATTTATCTCGGACCCGATCCAAATCTGCTGATAAATGAGTTAGGTACGACATCAAAGTCAAACTCATTAAACCTTTCACGTTGGGTTTGGGCTTGACATTTGGTATACCTGACCAACCCAATCAACCTAAACCGGCATAAATTACTTGGCTTATTTACAAACATACATACACATATACATACATACATATATGCACATACATGCATATGTACATATACATATGCATACGTAAATATGTATATGCATATCATATGCATAGACATATACACACATTATATCAATTTTAAATATCTACCTTTGAATTAGAAAATAAAAGTAATGGCATTTCAAAGCATGCTTAAGTAATTATCTTTGACTTAGAAGCAAAATTATCTTTTCAACTTTTAGTCCATCATATAATTAATCATCAAGCACTTTTTTTTTGGTAGAATTAACCATCAAGTACTTGCTCTTCATAATTTCATTTTTGTGGTATATATTAGATGTTCCAAATAATAGATTCTTTAGCTTGATTAATATTTAAAACACAATATATACTCGATCGGTATTTGGACCTGACTTCTACTTGATCCGGAACCAATATACATTTTAATTATCCAAATCCAGGCCTAATCCTTCAATGGACTAGCCATGGAACAAAATTAGACTCGAAACGTCAATGAGTACAGATCTTGGTTTACTAAAACTCTTGCCAGACCAGACCTAATATCACCCTTAATAAACCATTAGTCTTTGAAGCTTTTTCATTTTGGACAATCATCACAAGATGAATCAATATCTCTTGCCGAATTTGGAATCCCTGCATCGGGCTGGTTTTGGGTTAAGTTAGAAATAAATTTATTTAACTTGGGTCAACTCTGCAGGGCAAGCACTAAGCTATTTTTAAATCCAGTTAGGCTTAGGTCAAAGAAGATTCATGGTACTCAAAACTGACCCAGACTTCATGGACTTCACATAGCAAGAAGCCCTTGTTTTAGTGCAGACCTCTCCCACGAGGAGAAGATTGCTGATCAACTGAGATAAATCGAGTTGGCAACTTTACCATGTTTTGACGGAAATATATGAGGGGCCCTTATAATCGAGAATCCAAGAAGTATTCCCAAACCAAAACAAGTAAAACGTAAGAATCTAACATTCTGGATCACAATATTAGTTCACGGGAACCACCTTCTGTGATAAGATAATGCATAATTGAGGGGACCAGAAACACCTTTTTTTCCCTTTTTTGAAAAAAAAGGTTGCAAGGATGAGAGACGACACAGTCTCCAACAAGCTTTTCTTGACAGATAATAAGCCAGCTTCTGGCAGAACGGCCTTCTACCAACATGCTGCTTGCGTTTTAGAAAGCGAGCCATGATACGGTGGGAACCGGGAACAAGGTGATCGAAAGGACCAACCCATTCCGAGGCTTATAAGGCATGGCCTGCAGCTCGAGGTCCACCCACATCTCATCCTTGGTCTGTTGCTTGCGGAATTCCCCACCACCCCTTTCCTCTCTACTGCTACGAATTTATAATTTCAATAAAGACATGGTGGAGATATCACTTCTTCTCCCTAACCCAAGGTTACCCCAACCACACATGAAGCAAAGGATCTCTCAGTCACAGCTGTACAGCTAATTATGATGAAACTGATGCTTTTCTTCCAAGAGACAATGATTAACTAATAATATGAACTCTTCCATTTTCCCTCAAAATCTATCGCAATTGGAAGAAATTGAGGCTTGACAAAAAAGATTATAAAATCCATGAACACGCTTTTGAAAATTCAATGATGACATGAACAATGATATACAACTTTGTCTGCACGAGGAGTAATATAATTGAAGACAGAGAATAAACCTCCATCGCTATAAATCAATCCATTTATTTTTCACATGGACCATCCTTGATAGGAGTCGTCCTGTAGACCAGACCTCTTCTTCCAAAAATCGAGATATACACACATAAAAAGAATAGAAGAAGAAGCTTAGCTAAGAAAAAAGAGAACCAAAAGAAATACAAAAAAAAAAAAGAAGAAAAAAGTAGACCAATCAAACCCAATCATATATCGGACAACTATCCACCCACCTGATGCCAGGCAGGGCGGCCATGACCATTCCAGAAGAAACTTTCCGCTAACCATTTTCCTTTCTATACTTAAAACAACTCCCAATCGAACCTTGGGGTGGGGACCGATGATGCATTTGTGGTGGCTGTCGCCGGAGTGGCGGTCGCCGGGGTGGTTGGCGAGAAGAGAGAATCAAATGTCTCCCATTTCGTCGTCACCACCGGCGAGGGTGGCTGCTTCTTCTTCTGCTGCGGCTGTTGTGCCGGCATTTGCTCATTGGTCGTCTTGACCGTGTCATTCTTCACCTTGAGCACATCCAGCTTCTCCACATACTTTTGCACTCTCCTCTCCTGCAGTCCAACCCAAACAACCAACAACCTCAATGAATAGATCAACAAACTTCACATTCCATAAAAAAAAAAAAAACTTAGTCAATGGTTGGATCGAATGTCCATTGGATTTGACCTGCATTCTCTTCTGGTGCTTCAAATCCCCATCGGCGACGATACCATCCAGCTTGACCAGTTGAGTCATCAGCAACTCGATGAGGTTCACCACATCTTTCTTAGCAACCTTTCCACCTTTGGTTATAACAGCATCTAGTTCAGATACCTGCCGGAGAACATAAATACTTGTAAGAAATTAGATCGATGCAAGGAACAAGATAGAAAGGAACGCGTTTAATTTCTGACGGGAATGTCGGTGACCTGGGACGCGAGTTTGTCGACTTCGAGACTTATCTGGGAGATGGAGTTGGAGGCCTTGGCAATCTTGGCCTGGTGGCGCATCTCTAGCAGGCGCTTGGCCGGCCGGCGGGTCATCCACGACCACCACCTTGGACCCGTCCTTCACGCCGGAGATGTCGAGATACGCGCTGGAATCCCTCTCCTTGTCTTTGTACACCACCTTGAGGTCTTCCGGATGCAGTCCAGATCTCTCCGATAGCAGCTTCTTCAACTCCCTGCTCCAATTCATGGATGAAATTAATCGATTAGTGACACTAGAAAAAGAGATTTCCAAAAGAGCTAATTCGGGGATTACCGAAAGTGGATTGGGAGCTGAGATAGATCTCGTGGTAGGCGGCGCCGTACTTGACGCGGACTCGGATGGTGGGAGCGGCGGCGGCGGCGGAGTCGGGGTCCCGCTTCTGGACCAGCATCCCGCCGGGCCGGACCTCCCACTGGTGCGCCTCGTCGGCCGCCGCCGCGGCCGCCGGAATTTTTCACGGGCTGAATTCCTTCGCCGCGGCCGGGCTCTTCGTCCTCCCTAGCATCATCTTCTCCGGATCTTTTGTCTTTTCCGGGACGACGAATTGAAGTATATGGAGGGTATGGAAGAGAAGGGGACAGCGAATCTTCCTTAAATTGCGCCGGTGACGGCTGACTCGGAGGCTGAAGAAGGTACGTCGAGCCGGAGGAGTAGACCGCCGGTGGAATCGGGATCTCTTCCTTAATCTCCGCCTCTTCCACCGTAGAATTCGGCAGGCAAAGGAGAGGCACCCGTCTCCCAACACACGGATCTCTCTTTATGGTCGGAATCTTCTGCGGCGGCCCAAAATGCCAAGTTAGGAACAAAAAGAAAAAAAAAAA
>KE504785.1:1049823-1064889 GCA_000441515.1 Elaeis oleifera | reverse complement strand
AGGAAAAATCTGTCCCCGTAGAAGGACCGAATAATTGAAGGAATCGCGGAGAATAATTGGGTTTTGGGAGTTTCTTAGTTTGTATTTTCCTCCTTGATGCGGAAACAGACGCCCTCAAATAGATGAGGGTGGAATGAAGGAAAGAAGTTGAGAAAGAAATCGGAAGGTAGGGAGGAGAAGGACAACGGAACAAGACAGCTTGAGAAGAGAATAATAAGTGATATATTTATAAGCATTAAAATTAGATTTCACAGTGAATTGTGAAATACACCTAACCTAGAAGAACTCCCTTCTACCATCAGAATTTAATCACATAAGAAAAACCTTAATAAAATCAAAGAGGAGAGATAGAGGGTTGGGGGGGGGGTGGGGGGGGGGTGGGTGGGGAGGGGAAGTTTCTCTACCAACTCGCACTAGACTGTGAGGCTTATGTAAGAAGCTGGGGCTGCTTTAACAGGACAAATGAAGCAGCACCGACAGGATACACCGGTAAAGCTCTGGCTCGTTTCAGGAAAAGACGGATATCTGCACGACTTTTGAGTTACACGTTTCAGCCTATCATGCGAAGTGCAAGATAATTCGTCCACTATACTTGTGTAACACATTGACCCGTCCAAGTCTTTCTTGCCGGACTTTTCCTCGCAACCGTCGATATAACAAAATTACAGGAATGTCACCCCTTTACGAGTAGTGGCTTTTTGTAATTTACCTCAAACCGTTGACCAGAAGGCAAGCTAATCGAAATCTCCCAGCTCGGAATAGCTGTCAGAAAAGATGGGTGAGAGGGCACGTCACCTTTCAGCTTGGCTTTACGATTCGTTCCATCATCGTATCATCCCTCTGATGCGAATCATAAAGCTAGTCGCATCCCTCGTCCTTTTCCAGTCCACCTCACGAGCGAAAAATAGCGGAAGAGGGGAAAAAAAAAAAAAGGAAAAATGGGGGAAAAAGAATCATACACCGACGGACGGTAAAGCGTCCTCCCGATTGTAGACGTGTAACCATCCGCCGGGTCTCCGTGTCGCCCTGCGCTAGCCTACCGACGGTCGCAGGCGACCGACGGGCCAGGCGTAATTTAACACGTGCGTACCGTTGGGCCGTCCATCTCGGCAACGGGGAGGGAGAGGGACGGTGGAACTCACGGGAGTATAAAGAAAAGGAGGAAAAGAGTCCAGCGCCCGATGGGAACAAGACTACTTGTTTTGATTCGATAATGTATGAACAATAATGGTAAATGAGAAATAATATTATATTTGTTAGCTGCCGTCTCATTTTAGTGTCTCATTTGATGATAGGGAATGGATGGTGGTCTCTCCACATCAAAACCCTCTTTGGCATAAGATACTCTTTTGTATTTTTTTTTTGTTGAATTTATACTGATCTTAGAAAGATAAAAAGGCTAAGAGACAGGGAAATACGATTTTTTTTTTTTGGTGATAGGGAAATACGATTTTTTTTTTTTACTTCTTGTGATTAATTGTAGTTCTTTTTTTTTTTTTTACTTCACCAAAGGGCTGCAATGATAATATTATAACTATAACATTTTGGTGCAGATGGAGCGTGCGGTTTTGGGATTCCTAAAGCTGCTAACCGGGTAGAAGGATGACTCAAGAAAGTGAGAGTGCTTTGAAAACTGTACGGAATATCATCCAATGGACTACATCGTGAAAACATATTCATTATTCTCTTATGCAAAAAATATAATTCAAACCCATTTTTTATGTGCTAATAATTTTTTAACCCAACAAAACGCAAGCACAAGCATTTGCCTGATACGGGTTGGACATTTCATAGTATCCATATTCAATAGCCGTATATGAAAATAAGTAGATAAATAAATAAAATATAAATAAAAAGCAAACTAAAATCAATCCCATGTGATTTTGATTAAATCTTTACAATCCAACTCATTAGGTTAAACAAGAGTTAAATCCAGATGCCCTTCCTCTTTCTCCACTAAGCCTATAACTTTTCAGAATAACAAAGAATTTAAATTATAATCATCCATGCATTATGAAATTCAAAAGATAACCATTTTATTCCTGCTGAAATTGTTAATTTAGATTATGAGTAGATAATTCTTAACTTAAATTTATTTATTTTCAAAAAATTTGGAGGAACTGCTAAGTCTGGATCAAAATTGTCATTATCAGTTCCATAACCCTCATTTGGCCTTATACCCATACAACCATGTAATTTTAATCAAGCTATTATCTATTTGTAATATTAGCATTACATTTTTAGGCAAAAGATGCCACATAAGCTTTATTTACCTTTTTCCAATTCTCCAAAGGTGTCTAACATAGTAATGAGTCTATCTTCACGGTTGTGAGATTAAACTCACTCACAAGTGAGGGTTTTAAGGGTGCTGAGAAAAAATAATTCTAGTATACCTAGCACTACATGCCCCCGCATGCATGTGGGAAAGAAGAAGTGAATAAGTGAGTGTGTGTTAGAGAGAGAGAGCATGATATAGAATTATTATTAGATTTTAGGTAGCATCGGCGGACCTTTTAAGAGATGAAAACGAAATACCTAACTTCGAGATATTCACATTGCATGATAGAGTATTAAGTTGCACACAAATGAGATGTTTCTATAGCGGGTGATATCATTAAATTCTCAAAAAATCATATACTTCTAATTGTTGCTTTAATTTCTGGTTGCTTTTGTTAATCGCATATTTATAGTAAAAAATATGAGAAATTCCATCAACCACTTCTATTGCTTCTTAATTACTTCAAAAAAGAGTAGTTGTAATTATACTTTTTAGAAAAGATTTCTAAGATTGTATAGTTTTTATAAAATGAAAAAGACAAATGAGTGATTGGGACATGCCTTAGAACACTAGAACCAAAGTGTGCACTAGAACCAAAGTGTGCATACGTACACAAAATAAATTTGGCCATTTGGAAAAGGAAGTAGGCATTTTTGCAACAAAGTCATTAGTCATGAATTGAGGGAAAAAGTTTTTCCATGACTCATTAGAAAAAAAAAAAAAGGAATACAAATAATGCAAATCCACATCACAATAGCCATCTCCAGTACAAAATAGCCTTGAGAGATCTATCAATCAATATAAAAAAGTGAGAACCAAGAATAGTAAACTATTTCTTTGCAAGATTTATCGTGCCATATGTTAGTTAGGTTCTATAAGAATCTATGTGGACGTATATTTAGTCCCATATTAATTATTCACAGAAAAATCTTAAATATTTATATGGGGTTGAGAAACCTAAATTATACTTTTTTATTGATCTTTTTGGATGAGATCATAAATTGTTGTAGTTCCTATCAAATATTTCTTCCTACAAATTAGGAAGATCAATATTTTGTTTGAATTAAATTTTATTTATATTTCATGTTGTTTTATTTGTATTTTTACTACTACAATTGGTCTTGTTACCGCTGCCTCTATTATGATATTTGTCAATTAAAAATGACTTAACTAAGCAAGCCTTGTAATTTATGGTTAGATAGGGTCAAGCGATTAAACTTGTTGACTCGTTTTCCCAAAACTTAAGCTTTAGGTGTCAAATGGTTTGTTCGCATGGAGTTAGAAGCCGGTTTGCTAGAGGTCATGGGCACAAAACTCTCAAAGTTAATTAATTATTTATTTAATTTAATTTCCGTCTTAACTTGTTTAAATTTTATTTCAACTCATTCATCCTTCGGTCTAAGCCACAATGAAAAAGGGCAATAGAATATAAAAACTTCTATTTGTGATTGGCCCATTCACGAAGAATAAGCTTTTAGAACCAAGTGGTTAATTAATACCTACTCAAACTTAAATTTAGTCTTTAGATAAATCAAATTAATGGGTTCATGATCCCATATTGCTTAGTAAATTTTGGACCATCCTATATTGATATAACTATCCTCGGGAATTGTGTTAATTTGTCCCATGTGCAATAGAAGTGCCATGACGTGGCATGTAATGCACATGCCAATTATATCTTTGTGCTATACTATATATATCCATTAGTTTCAAAAGACCTATATGTACTAAACTTCATTTCCTAATGAAATTCTCATCCAATATTCCCAAACTATAAGCAAACAAATGGATCCTAGTCATAAACAACATGTATATCTTGGTGAAAATATCTACAAAATAGTGCTGGCTAAAGAGTACCTTATGGTTTATTTACAAAACAAGAGAATATTACTTCAAGTTAACATTTCTTTTAGTAATAGGTTTCTATTCTTTTCTCTTCGTGGGGCGGGGGGCTGGACGGCGGTACACTAGGAGGAAGTTTCTTAGCAGGCATGGAACAAGTTCCTCTCCTTCCTGGTGAAGTTCTATTACTCTTTTACCATGGAAAGGATATCCATCAATGCAAAGTTTTTTATCTTTACATTTTGCTAATCTCTTATATGTGAAAATTGCTTATCCCTTTGCCTTATGGCTTGGGATCAGATTCGACTTGTGAGGAGAAACGAATGGAAATATTATGATAAAACAAGCATATACATAATCAGCGGAATTTAATGGATCACATGCAATTTGTTTCTTAGCCAAATAACTCTTCAATTTTTAATAAAAAGTCAATTGCAAGTACTCACTATCAATTTTCTTAAAATTTAAATATTCTAACGAACATATATTTCTATTTTATTTTATCTTGTTTTATTATATTATTATATTTCATTCTCAATTATTGAACTCTCCATACTTCGGATGAATCTCTCTCATTCTCCAGTTTTGCTTGCAGTGAAACAACTCCTCTCTATCAGTCTTTATTTGTCTTTTTAATCCTGTCAACCTCCTGTGCCCCACCTTTCCCCATCCAAATTCTGTTGGGATGAAATAGATGGAGTGTCACTCCTTTTTCTCAAAACAGCGGCAGAAGAAGAACAAAAAGTAGTTACCTTGCCCTTGAATAAGAACAATGCAAAGCCTCGAGGAGGGTAATTTTGAATAGTCGGAGGTGATGGTTTGCGCCACTTGGGCATTGTCAGCATGCACAAAGAGATAAAGAATTCATTCATGGATGGTTTCACAGTCTCACATGTATACGATCACTGTAAAATTTAACGACAAACCTGTCAATTCGGAGAATAACTAGAATGCATTATTGAGATATTAATTAGTACGGTCCGGTGGCTCAAAATTTTGTTGAACGATAAATATAGGCATGATGGCTACTAATTTAGATAATGGGAGTACTCGAACTTAATGGACCTTGTATTCTTTATTAGATGACACATTGAGATCTCCAAAAGCTACGAAGATGAGTAAATATGCAGAAAAAATAGCATTGATAGCAGCAACAACCCAAATCAAGCAAGAATTATAATTGCATATTTGTTCCAAAAAAAAAAAAAATCAATCACAAAAACACAAACCCATGAAGATATTGTACTATTTACTTGTTTCCTCGTTTTTGTAGGGAGGTCCAACTATAAAGGAATGAAACAGTCCAAAAAACATTTTAAATAAAATAATTACTCTTTTGTGATTGAAATAACTTAGACAAGGCTAGCTGAAGCAAGGCTTACTCAATTGAAGCTTTGGTTGAACTGGATGCACAAACATCTAACTTGGTCAAGTCTTTATAAACATCATAGGAAAAAAAAGATCCTCTATATTGAGTAACCTGAACTGGAGCTGCAACAAGCTGATTGGATAGCGGTCCAGCTATCTCTATCCCAACTAAATTACTATCAACTAAGAATGTGTTGGCATTGATTACCCGATGTATGATAAAATCTTGAAAAAAAAGTTAATAATTGCTAACTTAAGCTTCTATCCAAACTGAATTTTAATCCATGCAAGATAATAGCATGATAGTGCTGAATAAATTACAGCTGAATTTTATTTAACTTAAACTGCACTCTCTGGATATATTTGGTCCGTGATCAAACTTAGCAAAATTAAAGTGAATTGGAATGGAATAACAATATTCCTCAATGCATTTGGTTGATGTTGGAGTTGGATTCATATTTGAATACTAAAGGAGAATCAGAATTGAATCTTTATGCATTGGAGTGTTCTCATTTCCTCAAAAAATCGAAATAGAAATAGAACTTCTTTCCAATAAGAATCATTTATTTTATTCCCATTTCAAAGTTCAACTTTCTCCGACCAAATATGCTTTTCTTGTGGAAGTGTATTGCTGATTAGTCTTGCTTCATCGATAACATTCAAGGGCATAGTTATTAAAATATACTTGAGTTCACCATCAGATTTTACATCAATCTCAAAATTCATCCTTATCACACTAAGGTTTGCGACGAAATTTAGTTTTTGTTGCAAATTTCTGTTCTCCTCCTGCTCTCTCTCTCTCTCTGTTCTTACCTGCTTTCGATGCTTCGTATTAGCCCGAGAGGCCATCCGAAACTAGAGAATAATTGCAAAGATATGAGTTGGACCACTAAATAACAAGCTTTGCGGAACGCTTTTTGGGCCACACAAGATATGGTAGGAAAACAACTAAACAAGGTAATGAAAAGCACTGCCTCATTCTGCGGCACCTAAAACAGTGCCCTGCAATTCCCAAATCCACCTGCTCATAATTGCTCTTTTCCGCACGCAATCCCCCACCCATGCATCCACTAAAATTTTACATCATCACATGGAGGATCATCATTTTCCCTCTAACCAAATGTCTTCTAACCCACCACATTAGACAGCAAGGTATCTCTCCCCCTTGGACTGCTAATTATGATTATCATCATGCTCGAAACAAAAAAAAAAGGATTGGCAAATAAATATTCCTGCTAAAAAAATATTATGTGACCGGACCAATCAGACTAGGACTACATTATGAGATTCTCAAATATTCTGTTTACTTATTCCATCAAATGTATTGAATAATTTGATTTATGCCATTTATCAAAAACAAAGATTGATTAGCACAAATTTTTATAAAAAAATCTTAAGCCATTTGGATGAAAGCACTTTAAGTGCTTGTTTAGTTGGGATATTTCAGATTATCTAATAATTTGATAATTTTTTAGAATTATTTATTCAAAAAAATTATGAAAAAAAATTAATTTTACTATATTTGCTTGGTAAAAAAAATTTCTGTAGAATAATGCCAAAAAAATATACTATGCTTGGTTGAAGATGTCTTTTATGAGAATATGACCAAATTTTTAATAATATTTTTGAAAAAATTATAGATATTTCATTTAATTTATAATATGAGGAATATGACTCTCTCCTTCTCTTGTGCCCAATGCATTAGACAACTTGTACTTGCCTTGCATAAGTATGCAGGCCTCAACATAAATAGATCCTTTGCACCCAACTTAAGGAATTGTCTAGATATAACATGGATCCTTTCCAACTTAATATTAGATATTTAATAAAAAATCTACATTGCCCCATATGTTGTTTCTGGAGAGTAATATATGATAGGATTGGCTAAAGAATATCCACACCATGGTGGCCCAATGAGAGGAATTAATTGAAAGGGGAAATGCTGCCATTCTTTCATTTTGCAAAGAAAACTATGATAGCAACATGATCAGTTGAACAACAGTTTACACAAAAGCAAGCTACTAGCTTATTTGCATCTACACATGAATGAAATAGCTCACAATTATTTATTGATAATAAATAAATAGATTAAGATCTACCATATAAACATCCATATTGTATGTTTAAGAAATATTTAATCGGTCAATTAGTACAATAGCAAACTACTTGTGCTATATACTTTGTTGCTAAATATTTGAAATATGATCGAATACATGACCCAATAGGAGAGAGGAATATACTTGGCCATTGCTAAGGCTAATCGCAATCTATAATTATAGTTTAAAAGCTTTATCATAGCTAATCATGCCTATCGACATAATTCATAATCATAGTTGGGGGCATTTTCGTGAAGCAAAGATAACCTCCGCTTAGTGATATGACCGAATAAAAAATAATGCATAATCATAGTTAGGGACATTTTGTTATTATCTTCGTTGTTTAATGTAGTATGGGAAAGAAATAACACCATGGGGTATTTCGTCAAGCAAATACAACCTCCACTTGGTAATCAAGCAAGCAAAACTAAATACATAATCATAATTGGAGACATTTTCATTAAGTAGATATTATCTTCAATGTGTAATGTAGCATGAGAAAGGAAATGCCATCATAGGAGAATTTTTGTCGAGCAGATATAACCTCCACTTGATTATCGAGCGAGTAAAATAAATATATAATCATAATTGAAGATATTTTCATTAAATAGATATTATCTTCATTGTGTAACATAGCATGAGAACAAAATACCACCATGAGGACATTTTCATCAAGCAAAGATAACCTCCACTTGATAAACAAGCGAGTAAAAAATATATATATAATCATAGTTGGGGATATTTTCGTTAACTAGATATCATCTTTATTGTGTAATGTAATATGGGAAGAAATACCATCCTCAGGATTGTACTTATTTATCTTTTATTTTCGGATTGATTATTTATTATACTCTCTCTCTCTAGGATATATTTTTCCATGAAATGTTATCTCCCACCAAATATGTCCTGAGCATTATAAAATAAAGGGATACAAAAACACTAAAATCCCTATCTTTTAACCTCTCCGCCAAATTTAATTGCAAGCCTAATAAATATTTATAGTTTGACACTAACTTTTTCTCCTTGAGTGGGGCTTAGAGCTTTCTATCATAACATAAACCCATTTATTTCTAACATGGATCCCAATAGAGGAGTTTTACAGACCAGAACCTCCCCTACATTCTAGATATACACAAATGAACGAATAGTAGAGGAGGCCTTTCTTATGAAATAAACTAAAGAACAAAAAGTATTTTTTTAAATAGAAGAAAAGAAAGGGAGACCAACCAAACCCAAACATATACGACACCGTCCACCCACCTGACACCGGGCAAAGTTCTCCTAACCAGATTATTCCTATCTATCTATCTGTCCTCAAAATAATTCCCAATCGAGCTTTGGGGCGGGAGCGGAAGCGGATGACGACACGGTGGAGCTGCCGGAGGCCGTGGTGGCGGTCGAGGTTGCCGTCGAGGCGAACAGCGAATCAAACGCCTCCCATGTCGTCGTCACCACCACCGACGGCGGCGCTCGCTTCTTCGCCGGCGGTTGCTGCTTCTGCGGCTGCCGTTCCTGCATTTGCTCATTGGCCGCCCTCGGCATCGCGTTCTTGATCTTGAGCACGTCCAGAGTCTCCACATACCTCTGCATTCTCCTCTCCTGCAACCCATCCCGAACAATGAACACCCTTAGCAATTTTGCTTGGAAAAAAAGAAAATCGAAGCATCACAGGGGAGAATTCTTCATGGTTCGATCGATATGCGATCGAAATTAACCTGCATTCTTTTCTGCAGCTTCAGATCGCCGTCGGCGACGACGCCATCCAGTTTGACCAACTGAGTCATGAACAGCTCGATGAGGTTCACCACATCTTTCTCCGCGACTCTGCCACCTTTGGATATGACCGTCTCCAATGCAGATACCTGAATGCGACCGAGAAGAGACATTCGTAAGAATTATGCATTGGACTAATGGTCTGGAGAATGTTGTTGTCGATGCGAATGTGGGTGACCTCGGAGGCGAGTTTGTCGACATCGAGACCGATCTGAGAGATGGATTTGGAGGCCTTCTCGATCTTGGCCTGGCGGCGTGTCTCCAGGAAGCGCTTAGCCTGCGCGGCCGCGTCCTCCACCACCACCATCTTGGAACCATCCTTCACGCCGGAGAGGTCCAGATAGGCTTTGGAGCTTCTCACCTTGCCCTTGTATATCAGTTTCTGGTCCTCTGGATGCAGCCCGGTCCTCGGCGACAGCAGCTTCTTCAATTCCCCTGCTCCAATTCATCGATAAGAGATTGATTTAATTACGAATAACAGGGGATACATATGGAAAGATTTCGGATTTTGGGGTTACCGAAGGTGGTTTGGGAGCTGAGATAGATCTCATGGTAGACGGCGCCGTACTTGACGCGGACGCGAATCGTAGGGACGGGGCGGGGACGGAGTCGGGGTCTCGCTTCTGGACCAGCATCCCACTGGGCCGGACCTCCCACTCGTCCACCGAGGCGATCCGGGATTCGTTGAGCGGGACGAAGGCCGCCTTCGCGTTCGCCGGCGACGCCCCCTTCCTCCTCATCGGCATCATCTTCTCAGACGTACCGACCCTATCTATCTCCTACGTTTTTACCAATTAGTATGATAATTTTAGAGGGGGATCAGATCTCACGCGAGATCAGATCATTCCGCCGCCTCCATTACAGAATCCAACGGCGTTTTGCTGGAGAAAACGCTCGGATGTTTTCACGACACCGAGTTGGAGGAAAATATCGAATAGAAGAACTCAGAAGAAAGAATGGGGTGGTGGTGGAGAATAATTGGGTTGTGGGAGTTGCCTTATATGTTTTTTTTATTCCTCTTTCTTGTTGCGAAAACAAACGCCAGGAAATGGTGGATGGTGGCAGCTGGAAGGAAAGAAAATAAGAAAGTGGAGGAGAGGGGAGGAGCAACACCGGCTGACGCTAGCGGACTATATAAAAAAAATAAATACAACACATAGAGGAAGCACACAAAAAGAAAGAAATGGAATTTAACTGTTGAGAAAGTACAGTCAAAGTAAACCAACCTTACGTTTAAACCAAATCATGACTCAAAAAGCTAAGATAATTAAAAGAGCAAAACTTCCATCGTCCGCTACAATTGGAAAAGGTTAAAAAAATTAGAAAAGAAAGATAAAAGAACAAGAAAGGAATGCTTCTTCTAGCCACTCAATGCCGTGAAGCTTCCACGAGAAGCTCAAGCAACCGACAGTCAGTAGGTTGAGAACGGTGGGATGCGTCTCACGACTTTCAAAGTCCACGTATGCTGCTTTAAGGCCAGGTGCAAACTTAGGTTCCACTCTTTCTATGTCAAAGCTCTCTTTGTTCCCGTTTCTTTTCTTCTAACTTTCCTTTGCCATCTGTTTACCTTCCACGTCCCGTTCTTCGTCCTACCTCCCACCTCTTGTCCCTTTCTTGATCCGTTTTTCTATAACTTATCTTCCAATTCAATCAATTTACGGTTACGCCATCCAAGATGATTCACCGCGCCTGTAGACCGTGGCGGTTTTGTAATTAAGCTAACATCTATGACTGGGAATTTGACCGTGGACTCCTCTCATCCGCCGGAGGACACGTCCGTCACCGCGGAAACACGGCTGGCTGTTAGAAAAGGTGGACGCAACCGGACGACAGGTCACCCAAACACTGCACTTTACGATTGCTGCCAACACCGATCCCCCGCATACGACACGAATCGTAAAGTCACTCGCAAACTCGCAGCCCCTATTTCCGTTCTCGTCCGCTAGCCCGAAGGCCCGAGCGATAAAAGACGGAGAAGGAAACGTCCAGAGAACGGACGTTACCGCGCACATGCCGTCCGCCATTTGACCCTCGGGTGGGCCCCGCCGTTTCGGACGCGGCTCCCGTTTTGTCGCATTCCGAAACGCCGTCGGCATCGCTGGACGTCCACCGACTTCCACTGTCAGGCGTCCATCGTGCCCGCCGCCTGGACACCGTGGCCATCACTGAGCCGTCTATCTCGGCTGCGCCGTAGGAAGGGCGGTGTAGCCCACCCGTATATTTGTATAAATAATATATAGAAACCGGTAGGGTGGCCCGGTGCCCGATTGGAGACAAGGCACCTTCTCTTCATGCTTATTAATATAAGATATACGATTCTAGGTTAATCATTAATTACGCCCACATTAATATTTTTAATTGATTCTTGTGGCGTTAAGTGCACTGCGACATGGGGAAAAAAAAACAAAAAAAGAAGGTATTGAATAAATGATGGTTAGATGATGGGAAGTGGAATACGGTTTCTTCCATATCATTACCGACTTTGGGGACGGTTCTAGTTGGCAGGTATTATTGGAAATTAAGTGAGGGCAAGACCACTGATGACATCGCGATTATTATGTGTGGTGCTCGAGAAAGGAGGTGATAATTAGGTACGTGGTTTTTACCTCCGGTTTGTCGTCTTTGTAACTTGTGTGGCCGTAATAACTTGGGGTTTATAATAATGTTTTGGTACGGATGAAGCATCTGGTGTTGGGCTTTTTAAAGCAGCCGATTTGGTCAGTTTCATGCATGTTTTTCTCTGTCCAGTTTATTCTTTATTTTTACATCATTCCCGCTGGTCAGAAAACAGGCTAGCATCTCTGCTGAGCCGAACCTAGAGAAGGTGTTGGTGTCCGTTCTCGTAAACTCCCAAACTACGAGAAATTGATGCTAGAAATATCCCTAGAAGTAGCTTCGCCTCACGTTCTCCAAAATTGATGCTAAAAATCTTCCAACCTTGTGACGCATCGAGAATGAAAAAGGTTCTTCGACCATTCATGATATATCATCTAAGTAGAAAAATATTTGGTTGTAGTTTATTTGACTTAGTTGAGTTGTCCAATACAGCCAATAATAAGGCAGTTTTTTTTTTTTAAAGCTCAGAAGAGGCTAATTTTCTCTTTCCACTCTATGCTCGTCCTATTTTTTGATGTCCAACTCTAAATAGAATCAAATATTATCTTCTTACCCATATGACAGGAAAAATGCTATTTGAGGAAGCACAAGATAATATGGTCCCATAAAGAAACTCCATGGAATAAAGAGGTGAAGATGTGGGTGCCAACAAACAATCCAAATAATGTTAGCACCACAAATAAAATTATAAATATATAAAAAAACTAATGTAGGTGGGACTTTAGCACCAAGCAAGATGCACAGTGCTCAACCAGTTCAGGTTGCACCCGACTCGAGACCAATAGCGAATAAAATAATATGGATTTGACACATAAGAGGACATCTCCACCAATCCAACGATTATCTTGAAATTGTTAACAAAAAAAAAAAAAAAAAACCCGAATTATCTTGCAAGTGATAGGTAGTGGCAGATGAGGGGGAGCTGTTAGCATTTGGTGTAGTTTGGAGGTCGTATTAAAGCGATCGGAGTCACCTGAGGTCCACCAATCACAATCCATTCATGAAACCTGTGGGCATATGATGGCCGTCCGTTAGAGGCTATTGGGGGTTGCGGTGAGCCCAAGCTGCCTCGGCTGTTGTCGTTGCTTCAGAGTTCGCAAGCTGCCAACAGCTCATCGATTTGGACACGCCAACAAAAGGACCACGGTTTGGGTCGGAGAATTACCGCACGAGCCCTCCATTTTCGAATACACATTAATTGGACGGCCTTTGATGACGACGGAGCATCATGAGAAAGGAATGCCGCACGGTGGATGATTCGACTAACAAAAAGAAGATGGAGGGTGCGTTGGCGTTAGGTAAGGGTGAGAGGCTGAGAGCACTACGCCGGGATTCTCCATACATGATAACAAGATCGTATATACTTTTGTATGAAGATCTTATTCTGCGGCTAACATAAAACAACAAGCTTTAGCCAGGACTTATCCAACACATGATGCAATTAATAAAGGGGATACGAATTTGTTGTGAGATTTGTTATTAGACTGCCGACCACTTTATTGTTAAGATGGGTCTGGCTTAAAATAGATGGCTAGAAAGTTTGAGAATTAGAGAAATCACTATCTCAATATGAATATAAGCTTAGAAAGGTGAAGATTGACTCATCGCAATCTTAGAAAATAAAATAAAATAAAATAAAAGTGAATCTGTGCACTTTTTTGTAAAGTACTTTACTGCTAATCAGGGTGGATCAAAAGTTTTGATCCACCCATCTCGTACGATCTCCATCATCCTCTATGTAATTTACTTTAATCAACCATCAAGATTCCTATATTTGCTCAACTATTAGATGAGGATTCGAAGAGCAATAACATAGGCAGATCCAAAAATTTAGTCCATTTAAATATAATTTACTATCGGTCAAGACGCAAAGTTTCTTTTCAATGCTAATCCATATAATTTTTTGGATATCTAAAAATGATTAATATTTTTTTAAAAGTCATGACACTACAACCTTCTTGATTCATAGCCTACACCGGAATGAAGCGAGTTTTCAAGGAGTTTATATTACCTAAATGGAGGTGGAAAATCCAAAAAAATCAAGATAGTATAAAGATCAAGATTAAATATCAGTTGTAATAATAATAAAATTTATAGCATTTATCATGATCTATGATGTCTGAATTGGATAGAATCTACATTGATAATTTGAGCTCTTTTATTATGCATCAAATGGATATACAACAAATAATTTTGATGATGCAATATTGTGTTTTGATTTGACTTATAGTTTTAAAGCATTTAGATCATCTAATTTTTTTGCATATATTTTAATAAATAATTAGATTAATTTCAAAAATTTTGGATTTATGAATTATATAACTTATAATATACTCTTACTTACCAACTACACTATATTGCTCCTACCAAATAAATAGGAATTAAGGAGATTTCAAAAAAGAAATGAAAAGAGTTGCACACATATATCTCAATACCCGTAATGTGATGACGTTGCAGTAAGTTGAGCGTTAGTTACATGCATATCATACAGCCAAGCATAGCCTATTATCATGAGAAGATTGGAATACAAAGCTACTTTCATGATGGCCCCAAGTCAGCATCTGATTTTCCATGTTAGAAAGCATGAATACTTCAATAGGATCTTTTGCTAATTATTCAAGCAAAGAAAAAAAAAGGAGAGAGAAAACACTCACTACTAATAGGCTAAAGTTATAGAATTCGTTTGGTTCGCGAAAAAGAGAAAGTGTGGTTAATAGAAAAATAGAGAAAGATCTTATATTAGTTGGAGTTTTCAAAAAAAAGAGATAAAAAAATAGTATTCTATAGGAATAAGATTCTCACGTTATATAGAAAAGAAAAATTGATGTGAAATATGAGAAAGTTCGATTCTCATTAATTAAAAATTCAGATAACTTTTGGTCTAAATATATCCTTAAAAGTCTATTTTTTGTGGATAAATATTATGAGAAGTTGGTTAACTTTCTCATTGATCAACTTATCCATATTCTCATATTTTTTAAGATAAATAAGCTATTTTTTAATGGATAGTATTTACCTATAAATAAAAATAATCTTATCCATTAAGAGATGGCTAAATCATTTTTTCATCAACTAAAAAAATAATCTTTTTGA
>KE504785.1:1031573-1043952 GCA_000441515.1 Elaeis oleifera | reverse complement strand
ATGTAATAGAAAAATATAATCATAGCATGAGAAATCATCAATAAAGGTGATGAAATATCTTTACCTCCAAAATAAGATGAAAATAGCTATAAATATCGGTATATATTAATTCTAAGAGTCTTTGACTTCTTGTGGCATGGTTTTATGACTTTTAATTATTTTCTTTAATGTAATCTATACGTATATATCAAAATCATTAAAATCTAGATTTGATAAAACACTTTTCTTAACCAATCTGATCACCCTTTCTTTTGATATGTGACCTAATCGTCATGTCCTAATATTGAAAAACTCTCATTTACAATATCACATTTTATTTCGATATTGACATTCAAAATAATAAAATTGTATAAAAAAATTTAAATTTATTTACATAATCTATTACATAATCTTCCAGTACCAACCAAATAAATATTTCATCAATTTAAAATTTGAATTCATAAAAATAAATAAAAAATCTTCTAAATCAAGCTTTGATAAAGAAACTAAATTTCTAGATACTAAAGGAACATAAAAGACATCATGTAGATATAATTTGAATCTGATGTCTATAATAAGTCTACAGGTTCCAACTGAAATGATCTTAAACTTCATCCAGTTCTCTATAAAGATCCACTGCTCTCTGTCATTTGGCTTCTGACTTGAAAGAAATCTTTGAATGAATTAGAAATATAAATTGCAGCATCCGAATCAATCCACCAGGTATTAGAAGGAATATCAACAAAATAGTTTCGAAATAACAAGTGATAAGGGGATATCCTTCTTTTGAGCCATTTTCTTCTTTTTCACAATCCTTCTCGATATGTCTCTTCTTATTATAGAAGAAACATTTCAATTTATGAGAATTTTCTTTAATGGGTTGCTCAATTTTTTATTTCTTTCTTTACCTTCTTCTTTTAAGATGCTTCTATGAAACCACGTAACAACTGGGACCCCTTTCTTTTTCAATCTCTTTCCTCTTATATATATTGAGAGATGAGTTCATTCATTGACCATTATTCTTTGTGTCTGTTGTAATAAATTTTAAATTAGATAAATTGAGATGGAAGAGAATTGAGAATAAACTGGATAAGAAAATTTCAGATACTGTCATTCCTAAATCATTCAATTTTTCAGCTATATCACACATTTCCATAATGTGCTTTTGCACTCCAAAAATTTATCATATTTCATGGAGGTTAATTTTTTCATTAGGATACCAGCTAAAACTTTATTTGATTTGGTAAACTATTATTCTACAGAGAAAATGTACCTGAGGCCAATTCGTTATCAGAAATAGATCTTCTAATATCTTTTGCTATAGAGATCTTAATAATCATAAGAGGTAATCTATTAGAACGCTTTCATTTTTCAGATAATTTTTTTGATCTAAAGAACTAATGAAATAGATCTGGCTGAGGCTTACGAAGAGTCAAATCTAAGTCTAGACATTCTAGAACAATAAGAAGCTACTCATGCCAATCAAGATAGTTAGATCCATTCAATGTGAGAATGTTAGATAGATGCGACGAGAGTGAAGTAGGGATAAAAGCTGTAAACAAAGATCATGCTTACAATTATAATCATGATGTAGATTTTAAAATACAATTCTACTAATAACACTTATTATACAACTATAAATACCTTTGGACATGAATCATAGCACATAATAAGTATCACAACTAATTTAATTATAAATCTAAATATCATAATTAATGCCAAAGCATGCACTCCATAAATCATAAATATGAAATTTTTCATAACGAACAATGAATTATGGCATGAATACATAATTTATATTTAAACTGTGATCTATCATATTAGTTATACTTTTAGTGGTTTAACTAACTACAATTACAAAATCCAAGATTATTCTCATCTTTGGGTGTAGAACTCTTCGTCTTTATCCAATTCAAGTTAGTCAATCTATTCTTGTTAATTTTGTATTTAATTATAATTATCTTTGGGTCAACTATAATAAATATATCTTTATGTAATTTTAAATTATAATAAGAGAGAAAATCATTAGTCCTCGATAACTCAACTACCTAAGATCAACGAAGCACTCCGAGCCCTTTGGGGCTACACAAAAACATACTTAAACAATGCAATAGTGAGTAAAATTATCAAATAAATAATCTATAAATTATTTAAATATTTTGTCATTATAGAAAATTGAATCAAAATGTTCCTCAAGCCATCACGAGTCCAACAGTTAAAAAATCATTCAAATCAGATGAAAAATGAGCAAGTGACAGTGATTTTACCAAATTTTAACAATAAAGATTTAACCATAAATCCAGGCAGAAAAGGAGGTTTCTATAAAATAATTACTTGAAATAGAGTGTGTCCGAAAATGACAGGGACTTTTTTGTAATAAAATATTCTTTAGGATGTTATTGCAAAATAATTTAAAATAATTTCATATTCGGATCGGGTTCGGGCCTAATCCGAAATCTTAATGGATTAAACTCAAAAATCCAAAACCTGAATGCCATAAAAGGTGGAACCTAAAACAGAATGGATTCAGATTTAGATCCATTAGGAATCGAAACCCGATACCCTTTTCTTCAAACCTTGATCGCAAGAAGCCCTACTTGGGGCCTCTCCCGTGCCGCACAGGCGGCTAAACGGCCGCCCCTATTCACCCCAGCCATCGGAGAAGAGAGCAGCGAGGGCAGCGAACTACCGTCATTGCTGGGGAGCAACGAAAGATCCGCCGTATCCCACTAAAGCGATAGAAGCCATGGTTTCCGCAGCTGCATGAGGACACCGCGTGTGGCAGTAGATCCCCACCACCATTGCCGTTGGCAAGCAATAGGCCCCCCTTCAGCAGCAATTCGCTGCCGGCATGATAGCAACTGTGGCTACTGCCCGATTCACTGGACGGCCCGGGTAGACCTCCACGACCGACCCAAACCCCTTTTTTATTATTTTAGAAATTAAAAAATTATTATTTAAACTATTATTTAATTTCTTAAGTCTTGATTTAATTTGGCAAATACAAAAACTTTGATTATAATATTCAAAATAAGTCAAAATTTATCAAAATTTTATATGAACATGAAGTATGAAACCGTGGCTCTAATAGCACATGTGATAATCTTTAATCTGTTATGCCTAGATCATGCTCCTATGTTCATGTAAAACTATAAAAATTTTGAAGATCATACCTTGCATCATCGTCTATCCAATACAATGATCACGTAGCCCGTAGGATGTTTGGTTTCTTTCATAGGACGTTTAATCTTCTCTCTCCTCACCCTTCTCCTTAACGTGGACAATCGATGGAGAATGGTTCACACCTTTTTGAGAGTTTGAGAAAGGGATCAGGTCACTTCTATATTTATATCTATACTTATCTTCTCCTATCATAAGATTAACTCTAATTAGAGTTGACTCTAATATATTCTGATTAGGAATAGATCTCTTTAATTAATTAGGCTTACTATAATTGATTCAGTATATGTGGTTGACCCAATGAGTTATACCTGATTAAGAAATAATTAGATAGGGATGGCAATCGGATCGAGTCGAGTCATAAATAGGTCGGGTCAGAAAATCATCAACCCAAATCGATTTGTTATTAAATGGGTCAAAAATTCAAACCTGAACTCGATCTGTTTATTAAACAGATAACCCGATCCGATCCGTTTAATCTGTTTATTAAATAGGTCAAATTAGGATAAACGGATTAAACAGATTAAACGGGTTAAACAGGTCAGTTTAAATGGGTCAGAAACAGATTAAATAGATTTTAAACAGGTTAAACGGATCTTAAATGGGTTAAACAGGTTAAACGGATCTTAGATGGGTTAAATGGGTCAGAAATAGGTTAAACAGATTAAATAGATTATCTGACTCAATCCAATCTGAATATTAAACTGCTTAAACGGGTCATATATCCAAAATCCAAATCCGACCAATTATTAAACGAGTTAAATAGGTCGATCTGTTTATGATCCAAATCCGTTTAGCCTAAATCCAAATCTGTTTATGACGGGTCGAACACGGATCGAATTAGCGGGTCGGATCATATTTTGTCAGCCCTATAATTAAGCCACATTAAGAGTCAAATCCAATATTGGAATGATCTTATTCCGCAATGTATTTGGTTTGTGATCAAAATCGAATTAAGATTTAAATATTTGAGAAAAATAAAGATTGAATTTTAGAGGATTGGAGTATTCCTATTTCTTGAAATTAGAATAAGACTTCTCCCTACTAAATAGCTAGAATAAAAAGTAATTCTCATTTTCATTCGAGAGGCCACTTCATCCCAACCAAACATACCGTAAAATGTTGGGTGGGCATGACCTTTCCAAAATGGGCCCGGTAAGCTTGGGATTTTGTAATGCGAACCTTAATGTGAGGACAATGGCTCCATTGGCTTTTGTGAAAGATGGACAACATGAAAAAATTGGCTTAGGACATTGATAGATGGATATCAAAAATTACTTGAGCTCACATCATACTGGCTTGGCAACTTGGTGCTCGAGAACCCACATGCATTGTATTAATTTTGTGGCTTACACCAATCCCCTCTTACTATCTGGCAGGTGGAACTGTTTCTCCAAAGTGGCACCTGACAATATCTACATTTATTATTTCTCCTTTTTAGCAGAAACTCCCATCGACTGTGGTAACCCAAATCGATGAGTCTATCAGATCTCGGTCAGAGGTATAACAGAGAGGATATTTCTACGGACCTTCCAGTAAGTATAGAGAATATCTTGCAGCTTTATCTTCACCAAGGAACATGATATCTGATCAAAGTATAAATGACTGGTATTTTTCTTGCTCCATTATGCCCTTCCAGCTATAGTACAAAGCATGAATTTCCAACCTCAGCTATATGTTCCTCGCCGATCTTAGAAAATTCCATTCGTAAATTGTAACCAACAAGAATTAGCAATTGTTACAGCAAGTAATTTGTTGGCTTGCAATGCTTGCAATTCCTCAACTTCAGCCGGAGTCCAACAGAAATCTTGCAGATAACTTTGTGAACTTTCTTTTCTGGAAAGTAATATCTAAAAGCCATATAAGAAAGCGAACATAAAAACCTCCCCGAACAAGTTGGTGTCCTTACTCTATTTGCTGAGTGATCAAAAACCTTTCTTAAAACAATAAGTTTTCTTTATATCCATTTCAACTTTTCTTGTTCTTCTTTTTTTTTTTTCCTGATTGAAGTCCTCTAAGAGCATTGCATCAATATAAAATGCCTTAGAGGGCATATCATGAGAAAGAAAGCTTAGACTTCATTCCACCAGACATGCAGCCAAAAACAATAAATCAGAATAAAGCCAAGGAGTGACTATGAATATTGATAAGATATAGCACCAGCACAAGTATCTTTCTCAATGACAAGGAGCTGGTTGGTGATACATCACAGCAGACACATTCATACAAACTGAAATCCATGTCTTGCCTGAATTTTTGAAAATAATATCTGATGGTGCTGGTGGCTTGACAAATTAAATGACCATTGTGTTTACCAAGGCAAGGGGTCAGGTTGTAGGTGAAGATGGAGTGCCTGAAGCAGTTATAGGTGAAGATGGACGTCTGCATCCACTATTTTTCCAGGTCTTCCTTCAAATTCAACAGTTCATTTCTCAGGTCCAGGGGAGGTATATTTGTATTCCTTCTCACAGAATAGTTATCTTTTGATGCATAAAAGCAAACTAAGCAAGATAAATAATTCTCCCAAGTTTCATCCCTACAACATGATATCACAGATGTTCAGAACGCTATGCCTGGCCTAATCTAGCCCATTCCAAAGATTGTGTGCCTGAAGGTAACTGGTTGTTCAGTTTTTGCTTAATTTTCATGAGAGTAGGCATTTCAAACTTCTAATTGGAAACCTCCTACGCAGAACCTGGTAGGCTCGGAGAAATTCTTGTAGCAACTGATTTTGCTTCAAATCTGGGAAGATTGAATTCCTGCCGGTTCATGTCCTTGTTGGATAGAATGGAAACTGATTTGTCCACTGGCCAGGGCACCAGGCAACCCAAAATTGACTCCAAATTCCCCACTGTGATCAATGCACAACCTGCAAAATATGTTTAAATGAAAATTCCATCAGTCATAATTATAAAATGGTCCAGTCTTTACAAGTAAAATGACAAAAATTGCTCATAATTTGACTCAAGTTTCTTTGGAGAAATTACCTGTCAGGGAAGAATTTAGAGGAGGAGAGTTTTACTTGCAGATTATCAGACAAGCTAGTCATAATAGCCATATTCCATGATTTAGCTTTTATAGTGGTGTTTGTATGCCTCGATTTCATTTGCTTAAGAAATCAGGGGGGGGGGGTTCCCTGGCCTCCCATCTTGGGGGGAAAAAAGTAGTCCTGCTTGTATGGAAATATCAGTTGCTACTAAAACTTTTCAACCGGTTAAGCATTCTGTAAGCAGGTACATCGCATCTGTATAAGGCTGGGTTTGCAAAATCATCTATACCATTTCCAAGTTCTATTAATGACTATAAACTAAATAATCAAGGACCTTTACATATAATCTAAAAAGTTACCTAAGTTGCATTTAATTGTTATCTAGCACATAACCGCTCCAGTGGTGGTTGATTATACTTCTGTTGAATGATAGTGTATGCTCTGCTGGCTCATCCATCCCATCCCCCACACCTACTAACCAAAAATTTTGAAAAAAAAGAGACTAAAAATAATCAAATGATGATTTTCCTGCTCCACTAAATCTGTGTCCTGCAAATGAAGAGCAATTACTGAAGAATAGTTCATGGTAATTGCAAAGGAAATTACTTGAATATAATCCTGACATATATGAAAGAATAAAAAAAGGAATGACAGATGGAAGAATCAGAGATTCAGCTGATGATGGAAAACAAGAAAACAGTTAAGGAAGAGGAGAGAAAAACAGAGAAGAAAACAAGGTAAAGGAAAAACAGAAGTACAAATGGAGAAAAGAAAAATAAGATGGAAAGAAAGTTAAAGGAAAGGTGAAGGGAGGCCAACAAGTGGAGAAAGAAAGGTGAACAGAAAGGGAGAAGAGGGGGAAGAGATGAACAGTAAGAAAATAAGCAGAAAACATGCACATATTAATTTAACCGCAGCTCATTCCTCTTTAATTTTATGATATAAAATCTTCAAATAACTAATGCAAGACCATATCACATCTAATGCAACCTAAACTTATACAAGGTACTGGTAACTAACTAAAGAGAGGTTCTGGTCACCTAGTTAAGCAAGGTAAGCTCACCACTTAAAACTCAAGCTAACTTCAACCTCTATAAGAGGATTATGACTATCTTATAAGCATATAGGAAATTATAATTAACTTAAAAGAATCTTCTTTAAGTTCTTCTATTACCAAAAGTACTAATTAAGCATTTCCAAATTTCAAGTGGATTAACAGCAGCTTCACAACAAAAAAGTTCTTTTCTATATCAATCTAGATTCCTTTAGTTCTGCACATACAAAGATACAAAACTTTGTGTTTTTCTTTTCATAATTAGACTTTAAGAAAAATCATACTAGCCCTTTGGAAAAACAATGCTATCTCAAACTGAAAACTGATTATTTGAAGCTCTTATTGAGAAGATCCAATGCCTAAGAAATTTCTAGATGCATTGGGACCTTGAAATTGTTTTTGCAACTGCTCCTCTATTTTTGTCACTGTATGCATAATCTGCACTAGAAACCAACAGGACAACCCTTCATTCGTTTTGTAACATCATTAGTTGGAACAGATCTGTTGAGCACTGGTTGTACTAGGAGTGAAAGAGTCCCTCTAGGTAGCATCCTCCCGAGCTGAGAATCTGTAACTTGCAAAATAAGACTTCATTGTGAGAAAACTACATTAAAGTATGGAACATGGGAAAAGGTCAATAGTTGATGTGAACATAACAGCATATGCAGCAAGAGCCATATGATAAATACACAATAATAAATTCAGATTACAGAAAGCAAGTGTCAATAGGCTTTTGTTGACAAATCTATGTGGTTTTTACCAGAAAAGGAAGAAACAAGCATATCTAACAATGTTTCTCAGCCAGGGTCATTATTACATCCAGATTTTCAGTCATAAACCATGTTCCTTGATAAAGTTTAGAATTCGTGTTCATCGTAAGGCTTACCTTCCAAAAGAGGGCTGGTGTTTATTATCAGCAAACTGGATGAAATACAAAGGACCGCATACCCAACAACCAGATTGCATCCAGCTTGTATGATAAAAGTTTGTGGATCTTTGTATGGCCAGTCAGGTGCAACAATATTGTACATTCCTGTACAGAAACTTGAGTTATATAAACTTCCAAGTTATCCATCTTTGCTTTCTAGTTAACACATGCTGAGAACTGATGCAGACTGACCGAAATGAGCATATTATTTCAGTCACCAATGACAAACAATTAAGGATGACTTACTCATCCTTCTTCATGCACAAGTGTGCATAAGTATGCCTGCATGCATGGATTATCAGACACAAGCACAGCATGCACATTCAAACACAAGTTCACATAGAGGTAAGGGTTCCAATACACACAAAGCTCATTGGAAAGGTTTGGACACATATTATAAATGACCCATATAGCCCTAATCTCTATTTAAGGTGCCCTCCTGCAGAAAGAAAGCAAGCAAACAATTTAACTGAATCTAGCTTTCTGGGAAACTATAATGTGTCATCAAGAAACCTGTTTGCTGAATCTGACTTTTGAACCATTCAACTATGTGAGCTTTTGAAACATCTTCGCACGTTCCAGTGGTCACATACACATAATACATCCTCAATTGCTACGAGCTGGTGAAAAGAGAATCAAAAAACAGAAGTTTTCTGTCAGTAATAAACTAACCATAGTTAGGGTCTTTTTATGACTTTCTGCCAATGTGAAATCAATTTTCCATCAATTTCATACAGGATAAGAAGTCATCTTTGGTGTCAGAACTCATAAATTCTACAATCATGATAGTTAAGAGGCAGGACTACAAGTTTATTTCTAGGCCCTATTAATATCTAAACCCCAATCAATTCCTCCAGAAATGTGATGTCTCAGCTGCTGACTAGTGCGAATATGTTATTTTAATAAGCATGCAACTAATGCAGCTTGGCTTGGGTTTCTGGCAGACCCAAAACCAGCCTGACCAACAATTTTATTGCCCCTGAAATGAAAAGCAATCCAACCATTTAAACTTAAATCCAACTCAATTATAGAACTTTCAACCCAAAATAATTTGGATTATAGGCTGGTTTGTATCTTAATAAGTTTACATAACCAGTGCACACTATAACTCATGCCAGGTTTAGGGTGAGTTCAGTTGGATTGCATCATTTTATAGCCCTATTTTACTAATTCGGATTGCATACAAGTTAGGATGAAATGCCTGTTCATTTAACCAGAAATGGAATTTGCACTTAGGATGGCATTATCTTTAATCCCAATTCACAAACCAATCGTCCCAACACACCAGTTAAGTCAGGTCAGACTTGGCTTACCATAGATTGTTTCGAATATTCTTTCCATAAAATATATTTTTCTTTTCAACTTTTACCCATCAATTCATTTGAGAGTCTGGAAGGATATCACAGATATGGTGTTCGTATTGTGCAAGAGAAACAGATGATGCCCAAGCAAAATCTTCCTTCTGAGTAACTGAGACGTTTTCAGACATTACAAATATCTGTTTTAGCCAAACTATGACTGTAACAATGAATAATCAGGTACTCTAATGAAAAGGTTTATTGCACATGAAAAAATTGAACTGATTATCAGTCTGCATCACAAAGAAGACACACATGCTTGTCCCATTTATGCAGTGGTTTGCATAACTATGTAGAAAGAATGGTTATTTCTGAAATGGATAACTAATTTCCACTTGCGGAGATCTATTCATATTTCAAAAGAACACATAATGAACTCAATCTTGTACAGTTAACATAATTGAGTAATAAGTGTAAAAATAAAATTTCATTACTTTTCAGCAAAAGTAAACTAAATATGGCTCAGCTCTTTTGGATCAAAACATAACTTAAAAAAACTTGTTAGCAGTTCCGAGTCTTCATCAGAGAATTTGCTCCTGATGTAATTTTACCAGTCACAAAACAAATGAAAATATGAATGATAAATGAAAACGTGAATGATCTGACAGCAATTCATTACAGCCCACATTTCCAATCACCCTCATCAAGCTCCACAGCACATATGACCATTGCAGTAGGAATTATCTGTCATGTCTAAAGCATTCTGGTCCCGCATATGAATGCATCTGTCCTTGTATGAGAACCAACCAACTCCATAGCATCCTAGTGTAGACCGTGAAGCATTGACGGCTTTGCTTCCTCTCTCATTCTGTTAAAACCAACCTCTCTAAAGAATTAAAGCCAAAATAAAGGCAATGTTTGGTGTTCTCTGAGGAGGTTCTACGTCGAATTTATAGTTAACATGTTACTGACCTCCATAGGAATAAAAGCATAACGAATAAACAGACGGATAATGAATATCCCCTTGCAATGAACATAGCAGCCAAGAGGGCGAAGAAAAAGAACGTTGCCAAAAGGAACGACTCTGCAAGCACGCAAGCATCACATGATCATTAACTAAGATGTCAACTTGCTCATCGAATCTCCGCGCCAGTCACGCATATGATCATCCACCATGTAGTCGTTCATAAGAACACAGTTCCTCCAGCGACCGAAACCCAAGTTCAAATAGCAACCAGAAGCAACAGACCAAAAGTAAAGAAACGCACGAAGGAAATGCAGAAAGGGTCGAAAGCTTCAACCTTTAGATACGGAAGAGCGGTCGAGAAGGCAACCAAGCAAATACCCAAAGCCTCAGATCTCCGGAAACAGGCAAAAGGAAAAAGTGGGCATCCATGTCAGGGACAAAGAGGAAAGGTCACAGCTTGGACGTACGAGTTGAGGCGGACGTTGGAGGAGGGGAGGGAGTGGTTGAGGAGGATGAGAGAGCCAAAGCCCAGCCCAATGTATCTGGGCAGGTAGGACTCGTCCAAACTCGGAATCCCTGTGAGCATAAGACATCACGAGTTTGTAAATTTGAGGGAACAAAGGGATGCGAGAAGGGGTTTGGAGGTTGCCGAGGTGAAACGAAGGACAGAGGGGTCGAGCTCTTGCTGTTGAGAGTTGGAGTCTTGGTCTCCGACAATACGAGGAAGCGGCGGTGGTTTTGCTTTCTTCTGCTGCTGCTTTTTGGGGAGAGGGAACTGGTGTCGTCGTGTCTGAATCGGAGAACCAGCATTGAGCCGCCAAGGATCGCACCGCATCCTCTCTCTCTCTCTATTTATTTTTTTTTTTGAGAAATACTTCGTGCACCGAGGGCAGTGCACCCGTGATGCAGCCCCGCACGTATTATTTACGGTGATCGACTTCTATATAGAGCCAGTAAGACTGCATCTGATTCTGTGTGTGAACTAATTACTGCGAGCGATGCACAAATATATTTTTTAATAAGACTCTCTCTCTATTTTCGATCGCACACCTCCCACTCCTTCACACGAGATACTCAACTCGAAAACGTGAGATACGCATGAAAGGCAGGGAATCGATGGAGAAGAAAAGAAGATAGTTTTTTTTAAAAAAAAAACTCCTACCATTAAAATCGATCTAGAATAAATGCACATGACGTTTGAAAATAAAATATCCAACAATCTAGAAAAAATACTTCTTATAGCCATTTACGGAAGAGAATTGGTGACCAGCGATACGATGCCATCTAACATTAACTTCCCTATAATATATTTTATTTTAAAAGACTAAAGAGATAATAAAGACAACTTTAAATAGAAAAATATATACATATCAATTCTAAAAAATTACAAATTATAGTTAAAATAAATATTATTTTCAATTCTCATAAAAATGAGATTTAATTATACAAAAATTTTAATTTTTAAAAACTTTCTATTTCGTTGTAAATTTTTATTTAGTATAATTAGATCATCAAATTTTTAAATTATTTAATTTAACTTTGACTCTAATTACTATTGTCCTTCCACAATAGAGTTACTATGCGACTTGCTTATATGACATCTAGTTACTTATATGATAAGAGATCAATAAAAAAAATCAATAAAAGAAGATGGGAAAAGTCTACAAATCTGATCTCTTTTGTAAGCACTCAATTCATCTGAAAAATCCGAATTCAATACCACCATTCCTCTTCTTTGCTAAATAAACACAATAATAACATAAATGATAAAATAAACTATAGAAAGGAGGCTAACGGAGAATAGCCAAAAACTAAAGTAAATAAAAAAACAAACAAAAGGAAGAGAGGAGGTGGCCTTCCATTCTAGCCATAGGGAGATGGCCTAAGATACCTTTAAAAAGGGAGGCATTGCTAATTAAAAGGGAAAGAAGGAGGGTCTTGGGTAAGTGAAGGAGAGGGTGTTGGGAATAGTGTCCCAAAGTCA
>KE504785.1:971555-1028346 GCA_000441515.1 Elaeis oleifera | reverse complement strand
CCCTAGGGTTTCTACCTAGGGTTCGGAAAGTGAGATTGGTGTGCCACGAGTGTCGTGAGTCCACCAAATTTCAGGAAGAGATCCATCAGCCTCTCAAGCAATCGTGCAGACGATCCGGAGCATCCGAGAAGTCGGCACACATCGATCGAAGGTGTTCGATCAACATCTGCCATCAAAAGGGTGAAATCACGAACTAGCATTCGTGAGGAGCTGATCAGAAGGGAGCTTCGTGTGGATGATCCACAGAGGTTAGACATTTGTATGGCTGCGACGTGATGATCAGAGCCCCCCGACGGTGATCAGATTACGGTGATCGACTACCCGCAAAAGGTGATGTGTTCTGAACACAGTACTGTAAAAGGTTTATTGTTTCAATTTGAATTTCAAATTTAAATGCATGCTGTTGTATCATATTTAGATCATTGTGTAGGGTTAATTAGTATTAATTAATGAGTTTAATTAATAATTCCGCTGTAAAATAGTAATTTTGAAAAAAATTAAATTACCATTTGCCCCTGCACTAAATTTTCGCTTCAGAGGATTCCTCCTATTGATGAGAGGTGAATGAAATAGTGAAGTTGGGATGAAGGGGTTAATTGGAGGAGATAAAGTTGCATAAGCTTTGACTTCTACCAATTTAAAATAAATTTCTTCTTTTATTCCAAGAAAATTGAAAGGAGAGAGGATAAAGATATTAAGGGACAAGGTTTTTTAGTCTTCTCACTAGTAGAAATCCTAGATGGAAGAATCTAGGAGAAAAAAAGAGAGGAAAACTTCTAGAATCTTTTCCTTGTCCACGTAAACAGGTCATGATGTCATGTGATAACTTAATCATAATAAACAAATGGAAGTTAGAACCACAATCCTAATCAAAATAATTTGAAAGTTCAATGATTTACTTGTACTAAATAAAGTTTATGATGCAATTAAAATTTTAAATATTAAATTTTTTTACATAATTAAGCCTTAAATTAAAATCAGATTATTTTAAGAAAACTAAAACTCAACAACTAAAACTAAAAAAAGAATTGAATCTTAATAATAACTTTGAATGTGTTTAGTGGTTGAAGATTGAGATGACGTTGGTGGCCAAGATTTGGTGCGGTGATAGTGCTAATGACAATGGTGCCGGTGTTTGCTAGTGGTTGGTAGACGATAATAGAGGCCAAAGAAGATGGTGACAGTAATGGCGACAAAGATGGAGATACGTGGCTATGATTATGGATGGTTTGGTTTCAAAATTTTAAAAATCAATTTCTTTTCAAAATTTATATTTGAAAAATTGAAAATAATTTTAGAAAATTGAAACTAGGTTTAGCCTCGTTGTCAAAGCCATGCAAAGCAACATGGGCCGACGCTTTTCATTTGACCTTACAATTAGGCTTCAAAGATAAAGTGCACCCAAAAAGGTGGAATGGACGCACTCCTAACTTTCACCAAGCTGAGAACTCCATTGCCCAAATATGCGTATAACAAGCAAAAAAGATCATGAAATTTAGCAACATCTCAACATATATCACATTAGACGAGCAGTCTAAGCGCCAAAAAGATACACTGTCTCATCCATTCGGTGCATGTTCCTCAAACTTGATCATCCTTTATTTTCTCCCTTCCTTGCTTACCCTTGAACATGTTCTGAGAGTTTTCCTTTCACCTCTTCTAGGGGTGAAAATGGTATAGATATTATCTATCCACATACGATTTCGTATCTAAATCAATGCGGATATGGATAGAAATTTAAAGATCTAACTAATATCTGTATCCATATCTATTTAAAAAAATTGGATATGAGTATGGATAGACAACTATCCGATTCATATCCAAATATCTGAATTTATATGTAATCTTATATAATTTATATTATATTATTAATTTTAAAAAAATATACAATCAGCTAAATATGTTATTAACTGAATTTATCATTTATCTAGTAATATCTTTAATTCTGTAGTTATAAAGTTTAATTATCTAAGTTATATCCATACTTCCAATATCCGAATTATATCCATATCCATTTAAAACATATATGGATATGAATTTTTGCATCCGAATAAAATCTATATTCGTATTTATATTCATTAAATAAAATAAATATAGATATAGATATACTGGTAATCAATCCGTATTCAATCTAGTTTCAACCCTAGCCTCTTCGCTTCATTCGATGGAGATGATAACGTTTGAAAAGCTATTCCATTAGTGTAGATCAAATAGTCTATTCCATGAATAACTTTTTTTATGTGCGCGCTTAACTAAAAGGACAAGTACAGAAATAAGTAAGTGCATCGAGTTTCATAATTATTGAAAAAGATAAATAGCTTTCCCAATTTTTCGTATATTTAAAGAATGGACAGGAACAAAATTGTAATCGGGAGGGATAGTCTCCCACTCCGTGAAATGATTCTATTCCGCCATTGGAGGAGCATTGTTCCCTTTCTTTTTTTGGATTCCCTGTTCCCTTTTTTTTTTGTGGATTCCCTTTGTTCTCTTGTCTAGCCCGAACAATGTCATTGATTGTATCAATTGAATCCTCTTCCCATACTAAGGGCTCTGTCTTCTTTAACATACTTACAGATAATTGATCAAGCTTTGTTAAAGGTGACTTTTATTTGTACCCCGTCAAATTCGAGGAATATCTTCCTAAGGATCTTAGGGGCCGTTAATGAGAAATATGATCTGAAATAGAGATACTCATGGAGAAGTAACAAAATTATCTACAAGAGGGTACAGGAGCAAGATTCTAAATCAAGTGTATCAACACATGTAGCATATTTTGATTTTCAACTAGACATACCTAGTCAATTGACCTGCCGTAGAACGAGCAAAAAGGAATGTCACCTAATACCAGACTTGTTACCGTAAACCAAAAACAAATCATAATAACTAGTTTCCGTATAATGTAATAATAATTAGCATCAATTTTTTCTGCATAAAAAATGCAGTATCAACAAAAAGAACCAGAAGTTCAGCAATAAGACAGCTCCCTTCATGATGAAAATGTTCTTTGGTTGAACAAAATCTTCTAATCACACTAAAAATCTAACATTGGCACTTATGAATTTGAGACATGGAAACCATCAGTCACAGCAATCAAATGTCAAAACCTCAACAACAATTCCTGTACTCTCGGCTAAAAGAATGGGCCCATATAATATCAGACGAAATAGTGGAGAAAAGCAAATTGAAAAGGATCCCTTCACACGGGCGTGCATATATGTTAATCGTGAAGAAGAGTCATCGAGGCAGCCACACTACCTCTTGCTTTCACTTTTTTGTCCAATGGTAAGGATAAAACACCACTTCGGTGCACTATTGGCTCTTCTGAGCTTTAGGCCTGACAGATCTTGCTGGTTTGATGATATACCCCAGTCCAATCAATACAACGGGAACGATGGTGCCAACAAAATACACACTTTGGTAGGAAGCCAGCGTTTCCTTCATGCTTAGTACCTTCAACAAAGAAACAATAGAAAATGAACATTAGGAACACAAACTAAAAATCCCACGACAAAAATGCAGAACTTCCAACTGTTCAATCAGAAGCCAGAAAAGAAGTAAAAAACTAGATAGGACAAAATTAAAAATCTAAAATCACTACATAACTCCTATATTCCTCATCTCTCACTCTTCCACCCCAACACGAGCCACATGATCAATGATTTTAACCAGTCCAGGAAGATGATGAGTTTAAATTGCAAAAAAATGCATGTAGAAATTAAACAACAAACAAAAACAATGAAGTGCAGAAAATACATCTAAAAAATGAAAAGGTTAAAACAATAAAGTTTCTAAAGACACTTTAAAATTGACTTGTATTTAATAAGTTTTTTTTTTAAAAAAAAGGTAAGAAATTCAGATAGAAGCTTACCTGGAACCAATGCAGGAATAGTTCAGGACAAGCAGCGTATATGCAAAATTGATAAATGTAAGCATCTTTCTAAATATTGCATTGTTTGGGGAACAGCCTGCTGCCGTCTGTATATAACTGCTCAGACACAAGGAAGGCAAGAGGAAAAGTATCAGGTAAAGAATATCGGATAAGCCTCTTTATGGATTGAACTGAAAGGAAAGGACAACTGGAAAAGTGTATATTTCCATGAAAATGCAATCAAACTTTGAAGATATACCTCGTGAACCTGCGATCATTAATGCTGACTGAACAAGAAAATGATGTATCCAGGATATAATCCCTGTAATTGGATCAATAGAAGAAAGTACAAGATACATTCAGCAATGTTTAGGATAAATAGAAGCAAAATTGATCTCCAACAATTACAGTTATAAAACCATATAATAACAGAAAATTGTCTGTGTTTTTCCTCCTCTATATCTCCTCACAATGCAGTATCAGAAGAATTCAAGATCAGTTATTGGTGCAGTCAAGGCACTTGAATAATGATTAGACTGACAAAACAAAACTATATTAGCTTGATCAGCACCATTAGCCCTATAAGCTTTATTATCCAAACTTGCAAGAATGCATGATAACCAAACATTAGAAATTTAAGTCTAGAACAACTTGTGAATCCATTAATTTTCTTATGATTTAACAACAGTACCTCGTAAGATGAAAAGTTAACTATGCCTAATATTAAGAATTGAAATAGCAAATCTTTAAGCATGTAAAGAACCTTGAAACATACCACTGGTTCTCCCCTATCCTGCTTCTCACAGACAAGCTTATCAGAAACTCAATTACAATGTCCTACCTCAAATCTAGCTAAAAAGATGCACTTCAAGCTAACAGCTAGAGTATTACATTTCATAGACCACAGCAGGGTACTTGTTTGTGGAAAGGGAGTATAACACTCACATGCCAAATAGCACTAACAGTCTGTGTAGCCAGCAACTGAAGGAATCCAGGTTTCTTCCTTTCTGAATAAGCCTTTCATAAACATCTAAAACAACATGACACTTTGAATTAGTTGGGATATAACACTGAATTACAAAGAGAAAAAGATCATAAAGAGATATTAAACATTTAGCACAAGCACATAGTAAATTCACTAATGGACTTCCCATATCTAGAAATTTAAATGAAAACCAGCATTGATTGCTGCACCATAAAGGCCAGCAGTCTAGAGCAGCATCGCTGCTTCCCCCACAATGTGTCAAAATAGACACATGGACAGAGACCACATGAGATGCCTAGATCTACCACGTGCAGGACTCTTATAAAGACTATAGACCCTGCATAAGTCCTTCAATTCTCCGATCAAAAGTGTCCAAGTCTTCAAAACATTATTCAATAGCCCTTCAGCAGCTACTTATAACATATTCTGAATGATGACAAAGTAGTCATGTTATTGCTGAAAACCCAAGTTCTTTAGAACATATTGAATTAAATATGCAACCTTTGTCTTAATTAAAGATGCATGCATGCAAGAGTGCAACAAACACATTAGCATGTTGACAGCCATTGCTACATGCTGATATGCATCAACTTAATGCTCATGACCATAAAATGCAGGCACACATGATTAACGAAGCAAATACCGCACATACAAGCATACATCATGCCAGAAATTACACCCATGCTCATGCTTGCATACATATTACCTCACAAGAATGCTGAAATGTGGCTTTCTAGCATGGGATTTGAAACATGCACTTCAGCAACATTGACTTCAGCTTAAAGGAACTGAGACTGAAATAAGCAAATGCATATATCAAAGCAAGCTGAATGTTGAAACTCACAATAGCGTAGCCAGGTGCTAACTTGGATGTTCCACACGAGCGGCAGCTGCACTGCACTGGTTGCTAATTCAACACCAAGAATGTCAACATTTTTTGCACGTTCCCACTGTGGTTTAGGAGGAGATGAATCTGACCACCCACTGAAACCCAGACCAGATATGATGATTGAAGCTTCTGACATGGACCAAATAAAATAATACTTCCAACGAGCAGTAAAGCCAGACATGTATTGGTAATGCAGCCGTTTCCAGAATCCCCATTCATAATATATGGGCTCATTAAACCGTGAAAGTGGATATTGTGGTACAAAATATAAGTAAATCGCCATACATATGGCAGCTTGAATTAGAGCACGCAAGGTGGCAAGATAAGGAGATGGTGATGGTCTGTCTTTAGAACGAGCCCATATCTATACAAGCAGGAAGGGGGCGGGTGAGTCAAAATAATGAACCAACAGGTAATAAAATCTGAGAAGAATCTACCACTTGACCTCATAGAGACATAAAGGACATATTACACCTACCCTTTCTTTCTGTCCAGTCTAGATAATCCTTCATCTCATATACTGGTCCTGCAAAGTGACTGCCACAACAGAGGCAGTAACCAAAATATTCAATTATAGAGGGACAATGGAGAAGTCGGTTTTTCTTCTGTGCTTCACGTAAACCTTCTTCTCTCAGTAGCCCATCACTGTAGTTTATTGTGCATGAAATGACTTTCAGCGTCAAGACCATAAGAGCTCCTAAACCATGTACAACATAAAAGACAAAGTTACCATTGAGCTAGCTACAGATAAAATGATTAAAATTCAGCCACAAGCCTCATATTGACAACAGATTATAATTTGAAGAATTAATTTCAAGCTATCAATGTCGTTAGGAGACTCTAATGCATTAACAAGAGAACATCATGCCTCCAAATTGTAGGCACAAGGATAGTATATGCAATTGCATGAAAATATATGTGAGCTATAATTATGTTGTACAATGATAAACAGAAGCAAGAAAATAATCGTGCTACTTTATCCAAGTTTCCTGGGTCCTTTTCTTACTATGACCATATCAATAATGACACTCCAATGTCAAACCATATGTGCTCTCATGTTTGTAGGTGGCAATTCCCATAGAGTCATAAAGATACACCTTAATGCATTTGATTGGGCTTTGCACAATTCTTCTCTCAAAAAGGAGAAACATCTAACTATAAGAGATTGAGATTTGTATGCCCTGAGATTGAAAATCAGTATGCCTTTTTTGATAGTCAAGATGTAGGAGCTGCACTTCAAGTAAAAACTAAACAGAAGCCACAAAAAACAAAACAAAAACAAAACGAAGCAAAACGAAACAAAACAAAACAAACAAAAAAATGGAAGATGATAGCAGCTCAGGCAGTTAGAGGGTTATGGTCAGGAAGGAATCTCAAGCTGTAATATCAAAGCAGATTTAGGTAAGGATGTGATCGGCATGATGTCTTCGATATGAAATTACAAGTTGTTCATGATGCAATTTGGGATTTTACATAGAATAGGTACCTCTAGAGTTCTAAAAAGATGTATTGATGATGGCTATCTTCAGTTTTCATGTTTAGTTTCTAAACTAAACTTTCTATCTATTTGGTTTGGCACGGTTGGCATGCTAAGGTAGTTATCTTGGAGTAGGAGATAAAGGATGCTTGTTCACCACTGCAAGTTTACATCATCTTAATTTTGTAGCAAAATCCTTTTCTATATGGATCATCAAAGGAAGGATTCCAAATGTATGTACAAAACCTTCATGTTCAATGCTGTAAGCAAGTAAGATAATGCAAAAAGGAAAGAAGAATGGTGGCAGATATAATAATAGGGATGATAAAATAAATGGGAATTCAAGAGAGAAAAGTAAAAATTATGCAGAGGATACATGTCGAGAATTTGCATTCAAGCAGTCCTACCAAAGCAATGTTACATGCTAGTTTTGCTGTCATTATCATCACCCGAGCCTTTTCCCATACTGAAGAGATTAGCTACAAGCATAACTCTAATTCAAGAAAGCTTCATTTTAAGAATTTAGCAAACTTATATATTTGTTGCCAATCTCATGTCTTCTTCTCAGTTAGGATAAGGCTGTTTTAAACTTCATTATTATTTCAGAATATTGTGTTCATAAATCTAAAGTCCCAGTCAACATGGCACAGCACAACATGTATACCCTATTAGTGCTTTTGGCATTCATAGCTGGCATAGTGCTGACTACATGTGAGTACTTTAGCATATTCCCATGGCAATGCATGCCAAGCTAAGTAGAACAGCATGATACATGTTATGCGAGTGCTAGGTTGAACGTGCCACCAACACACAATTCTTCAGTCCTTGTTTTGTTAAAGCCAAAGTAAACCATGATCCTGAGTAGACCTTAGAGCCTATTTGGGTTTCCTATAGGATTGGGCCAAAAATCCTATAGGATTCGTGGATTGAGTCAGTACAACTAATAGGATCACAGGACTACAATCTGGGCTAGCCCTATATTTATAAGATTCCCAATAATAGATTTGGAGTGGGCCGGTTCGTATCCCATAAGAAGAAAAAACATCTCAGCAAGTTTTTTTCCCTCCTTGTAGGAATGGGCTAGGAAAGATCTAGTACATGGGCTGGGCCGGGCCTTATGTTTTGTTACCCTAGAAATCTTTTGTCTAATCCTAAGGACCCAATAGGATTATCCAAAAAGGCGTTTAGGGCCTATTTGGATATTCCTAGAGGATTGGGTTGAAAATCCTATAGGAATTGAGCATGTTGGCCCATTTAGCTTGCATTTTTTAAGAGCTTGTCCAGACCTAGCCCAGGTCCTAGCCTTTGGACTGCATCAAGGAAAAAGGACCTATGGAGGTCTTTTCTTTCTTCCCACAGGACTTGGGCTGGGTGGTGTTTAGTTGATACATGGTTATGCTTAAATAGATGGCCCAATTCATGAATCCTACATGATTTTAGTCCAATCCTGTAGGAATATCCAAATAGACTCTTACTGTTATTTCTTTCTCATGTTGGGCCCAACTAGGGTTAAACATGCACTGACATTTGGCTACAAACTAAGGCTGAAACCGAATCAAATATGGATTAGGTATCACTATATTCACATTCATATTTATTTGTTTGATGAATACCGATACAGATACTAGTCGGATGCAAAAAGTCACATCCATATTATTTTAAACAATATAGATGCAAAGCAGATACTGCATATATGGATTTAAATATAGATATAAATCAGATAATTAAACTTTATAATCACAGAATAAAGGATATTACTAAGTGGATGGTAAATCAAGTTAATAGCATGTTAATGTGGTCATTTATTTAAATGCTCTACAAAATTAAATAGGATTACAAATAGAATTGATTATCTGAATACGAATTAGATAGTTATCTACCGATATCTATATCCATTTTTCTTTGACAAATATGTATATGGATATATATATTAGTCAAATACTCAAATTTCTATCCATAACGAGGTAAATTTGGATATGAAAATAAATCCAGATGGATATATTTGGTCCACTTTCACCACTGCTACAAACATGAACAAGGGAAATGGTATCACTATACAAAATCTACTCAAAAGAGTTTAAGGAAAATGCAAATAAAATTTTTCATCAGACAAACTGTTTATTGTGAAACAAGGAGTTGAATCTACACAATAGCCAAGTACATGTATACTTAGAAAAGAAATGTCATGTATTCATCTTGTAAATCTAAAATCGTTATATCAACTTGTGTGAATGCTGAAAGAAAGTGATCAAAGAAACCATAATTTCAAAATTAGCATACCGCTTGAAAAGTAGTAAACAATGATTTTTCAGCCAAACAAATAATAAACAAAAAATGTATAGGTTCACTACCAGTTGCATCAATGCCTCCTTCCTTCCATGCATTCCCACTCATATAGTACACATGGCTACAAAAACAAATACAGTAGGAGAATCAATTCATTTGTTTGAAGTATTTTGACTATAAAGAATAGTTTGCGGAATTAAGAGTTAAGATAGCACATAACTGAAGACTGATTTTATTGATCATGTAATGGAATGCTTGTACTTCATTAAAAAAGTAATTTTTTTGGGAGATTTTGACTTTGGCTTCGTTCCATGTGGCCTGAAGGACTAAATAAAGAATAGCCACCTCTCCATGGCTATAGAATTAGGGATGATACTGATGTTAATTTGTTTGTGTTTTGGGGTCGGTGGGGGTCCGTGGGGAAGCAGTGTAGCAGTTTAGAAAGGAGAAAAGCAGAGCATTGATAGGGGAAGGAGGTGTAAAGAGGGACGTGATGACAATATTTTAAGGAACGATACTTATGCAAAAAGCTTAATGGGTGCTTTCTTCGAAAATTTAGAGTCTTTCGCCCATCATTTCTATGTTTATCTAAAGAAATCAGCATGGAAACTGAGGATAATAACCACTTCTCCACAGATATAGATTTCCCAGCAAAAAGGAACTAATTAAAGCCAAGTTGCGAGGAACCCAGAGTTACAATTCCACGAAACAAAGAGACACTCAGGCTATATAGAGTCGGCAAATATTACTATTATTAACTCATAGTCTGAAGTAACTCACTTAAGGATCTGACAGATTTGAGAAACATAAAAAGCATTAATTTGTTTTAAGGGGAAAAACCCTTAAATCTTCACGCGATTAAAATATTTAAATCTCCACCTGATTTTCCAAGAAATGTTCTCTGATTAGTTCAAGTAACCTTGATGAACATATTCAAAACCCGATCTTTTAAAACTTCGTGAGAATCAACATTACTACTAAATATATTTTGTATGATAAAGCATTTTGTGTAACTTTGTACCTTATACAAATCGCGTCTCAATATCATAGCATCTTCGTCAAAATTTACCATCCATAGAAAACAGATACGAATCATATTGTACTTTGAATTCAAGAAATAAATGACAGAAGATTCGACCTTTCACGCATTCTGGAATTCGGATATAAAGTGTCGTGTGTCTAACCAACTAATCAAACATCCAGCTACACAAATTTGTTGGAAATTATATCAAGATAACAAAAACAGGTCGTGGAAAAAAATCTAGGGCAATCAAGAACCGACCCAACCAGAGCAAATTACCAGCCTATGAGGTAACCGAATCCAGCAAAGAAGGTGAGGGCCCCACAGTAGCGGCGGCACAGGAGCATGGAGGCGTATCCGACCGCCATGGGGATGAGGAAGTGGAGGTTGGAGGACAAACCGAATGAGAGGTAGGACAGGGCCGCCCCGGAGAGGCCGGCGTAGAGATTCTTCGCTAGGGTTCCAGGGACGAGCCGCCAAAAGAAGCTCGCCGGGATCGTGGCCACGAAGCAAAGCAGGAAGCGGAGCACCGGGATCGAGACCCCGATGGCTGCCGCCATGGACGCCATCTCGAGCTCCATCGCGACTCGCGAAAGACACAGATCCCTCGCCGCCCTCCGATTCGTTCCGTCTGTCTTTCAAGAAGAGGACGTGGGAAGGGAGGGAGGAGGCGAGAGGAGTATATTTCTGATGACGGATATGCCCTCGAAGTGAGTTGGTGGTCGGACCCGGACTTCGAGAATCCCGTGCATCTCGTCGGTGGCGTCGCATGTAATATTTGTCGTTTAGGATGGGTTTTTTCCGCCTCCGCCGGCTTGGACGCTCTCCGGGCTTCGGACCTGTTTGACCCGTTCCATCCGAGATTTTGAAACTTTAGTCGATATTTGTTACAGATTTTTTTTTTTTATTTGACAACATCTACAGTTTACCATTTTTTTACGGAAAAAATAATTTACTGATAAATAGGAGTCATATGCACAATCCAAAACAAACAATAATACTTCTTAAGTATATAAAATGTCAGCACTAAATAGCTCTTCCAAATTAAATACTGGTGCAGCTAGCAATAGAGATACCATATATAAAGAAAATAAATAATCAAACTAAATCAAGAGTCAGATTAATATTATAGTAAAAATTGTCACATAACAGAGATCTTACAGGTAAAACTGAAGTATGAAATCCATGACCTCCTTCGAGCAGAGCAATTGGTGAAAGCTGAAAATTCGGATAATATAGCCACAACGGAAAGCATTAGCCAACCTATTGAAATAATATTCCACCATTAAATTGCTGGCAAGGAAGAGCATGGGAATCATCCAAGGAAATGCATTTAAAGGCCCACACCTGCGGTACTTAACCCGACACACGCCAAACAACTCAACAAGCGGCTACAGAAATTACATAATTTTGATGTTGTTACGGCCAATTTCCAACAGGATAATCGATCGAGGGCCGAATCGCTATGTTTGAGCACCGAACGATGGGAAGCCAAGAGAGGATGCCTGCTTACCGAAGAAAAGATATGGTCGAGAGAGCCAAAGACGAGAGCGAGGGCTTACGATTTGTTGAACTGAGAATTGGACGGAGGTCAAATCAATAGAAATCGGATGGAAAGATCGATCGGTGGTATTTGGATCAGATTGTGGGACCTACAAGATAAGTTTTCGTCGGAGGTTGCTACGCTGAGAATCTTTCAATGTTCAAATCAATTTCCAGCTCAACAAATAGAGGAGGGAGAGAGACAGAGTTTTGGCTTTATATTTTTGTACGTACCTGTTGGAGGTCCTTTCTTATTTCTATTTATAGAGAGAGCAAGATCAAGGACAGAAAGACAGGAGGTTATTCCGATCGTGTCTCATCGTATGAAGCCACATAGGGCATCTTTAAAAGGTCCTCACGGCAGACGTGCCTTTTGTTCGGCGCACAGGTTGCCGCAGCGATGGGTCTTACCATGTATGTGGTGTAATTAATGACTTCATAGCTTCTTATCATGGTGTGCAGCCTGCCGTCCAAGGTATGGCTCTGGATGATGTGATTTGATGTGACCCTATGAGATAGCGTGGCGGCCACACTTGACGTTCAGCTGCTCGCCTGTTGAATGGTGTCACTCAATCGTCGATTTTGATAGTCGGTAGGACGTCGAGTAAGTAGTCGGCCATATGCCGAATATTATACCTCATCGTAGGGAGCAAATCGAGTCGAATTGATTTTGTGACGATTTGGTTAAGTATGTTGCTCTTAGTTGATCAAGTATCGTCGATCTCAATTAGTTGGGAGTCTATTAGAATAAAATTTGTGGATCCAAATCAGGCTAGACCATAATAATTTGGTCGGTGCAACGCACTTGATCGATCGGAAGACGAGAAAAAGACTAGCCGATTATATGACGAGGATCTACCTCAACAAATATAAATATAAGAAGCATATCCTGCAGCATCCCAGCACAAGTATAACTTTATTCTTTATGCTACAGTCGAAATCAGAATCAGAATTGTCAAAAACGTTGAAGACTATAAATTACAGCAAAGGAAATAACAATCGCAAAAAACATACCGTACACCTGTTTTTTTGGGAGAATCACGCCAATAAACGCACAATGAGATATTTTAATAATTGATAATTCATATGCATATGATATAGAAGATGAACATTCTTAAAACATGAAATATAAATATATTTTTAGTCTCATACATATAATATAATATAATATGATATGATATAATATAATATAATATAATATAATATAATATATATATATGATTTCTGAAATGATTAGTTTTTAAACTCACAACTGTTATTTTTTTTGCTAAAATGAGATGGAAATTGAAGGGAAGCGATCCGGTGCATCTATCCCTCCTGGATATGACTGCAGAGCTTCGACCCCACTGAAAATTTTGATTCGGAACCGAGTTTGAATGAATAGATGGCCTCCTCTCCACCATATGGATGAATCAATGGATGAATATGTCACTCTAGTACCACCGTGGATCAATGGACTAGATATCGTTTCCAGATGCCGTATCTGGACTGCCAGGGTATGCTCCATTCAACAGTCATTTATACTCTGACATTTAATCACAAATAATATTCATCGGGACTCGAACCCAGATCACATCGTTGGAAATCAAGACCTATTCTGCTGGGACGCCACCTCCATGGCCACGACTGCTACTTCATGACTTTGGTGAATATGAAGTAAAAATGATGAGCTGCTCCGTAACTTTGGTGCATGTGAAGTAGAAATGATGTTAGATTTTATGCGTTGTATATGCAGGATAATTGGAAAAGTGATACATTCCAGCTTTAATATCATTTTATCCAGATGATTCAATGACAACCTAGATCTAGTATATTTTGATTATTTACATACCCACTTGCATACGTAAAGTATTTCTCTTAATTTATTACTAGATCAAATTATGTAAAAATCGTTCACAAATAAAAAGAGTGAGATATGTCACAAATCAAAATACAAATAATTTGGTAGTTCTTGAAAGATATAGGTCAATGGACATGTGAGAGAAAGAAAATATAAATTAAAAGCATGGTAGATTTTCATTAGGTGTGCATCTGGGCTCAATAACCAGTGCATTATGCAAAGACGTAGTTGATCTTGAGAGGAAAAGGATCTTAAGAAAAATCTGTTTGACTCGTCAAAAGTTGCGACATTTCCTTGTCATAGAAATTTATGGCAATTGGATCGTAGAAGGTTTCTTGTTTCTTTGAGAAAAGGCATGAAGACGTTGAGAAATAGTCTCACCTCAAGTATGTCAAGGATTCCAATTGGATATGTATTAGGTAGGCCTTTAACAAAATATCGTAGTTAACTCTCATACTTACTGATTTCTGCATGCTCTTATTTACTATTTGATGTATCATCACTTCTTTTTAGGTTTTGTCCGTTGAGCTTTTCGTATGAGAGAGTGTGTTAAGGAGTAGCCCTATAATGGATGGGTCAGGGATTCTAATTGGCTCTATATTCTCACGTGCTCATCCAGATACCACCGTAAGAATTCGGTTGGAATTAAATAGACGAGAGAAAGTGAAGTTACAGGACGGCTATAAAGAAGCCCGGTGGGACTTCAAACATGGTTATTTCATCAGGGAAAACCCGATTCTTTTAAATTATTGAGGGAGATTGGTTTTCATGTAGCAATTATTAAAGTTTCTTATTCATAATTGATCTAATTTCATTAAACTAGTCATTCTCGAGTATGGATCCCTTGCGGTGCATCATAGTATACGATGCATCACGTTAGAAATCCATCACAGGATGGACGGCCAGCAAACAATGTGCATATGGATATGGCCTGTACATATATACACGGCATATGTTGTTTGTTCATAATTGATCTAATTTCATTAAACTAGTCATTCTCGAGTATGGATCCCTTGAGGTGCATCGTAGTATGTGATACATCACGTTAGAAATCCATCACAAGATGGACGGTCAGCAAACAATGTGCACATGAATATGGCCTGTACATATATACACGGCATATGTTGTTTGCTAGCATCCATCATGCAATGGATGACAATGCGATGCACTATACGGCATAATGCACTGTGCACACCAAAAGGAGATACGTTCAATCATTTTCCTCCTTACGTATAGGGATCATTGAATCTAATAAGCAATTGGCCACTCTCTTATCTCACAGGGGTGTTGGGATCTAAGATCATACAATCACTACAAAGTTTCATTGACCAAGAAGTATTTGGGATACAACCTTTTTGTGTTTATAAGGCAAACCTCCAATTAGTTTGATTTGAAGGATCCACATGGTGATGAAAAACAAACTCTTGTCTCTCAAAAATGAAGTCATAAACGCAAAATCACCAGTGCACATGATTCTCAAAGAATTCTCAATGTTGCATCTGTCTTTAGTAATAAAAAAAAGAAAAAAAAGAAAAAAAAGGAAGTTGAGTCTCTCAAATGAAGTCATAAATGCAGAATTAGTAGTGTACATGATCCATTTGTTTCATTGAATTATTAATGTTGTATCTGTCTTACGTAAAAAAAAAATTTAAAAAAAAGAAAGAAAGAAAGAAAAGACAAAAAGGTTAGAGCCGCTCGCTAATATTTCACCCCCATATTACCATCAGAAAAAAAAGTCAAATAATGCATAAAAGATCAAAAAAAAAAAATACTTATTCTTTACTTAAATAGCATCCACAAATAGTTGGAAAAGAAACTTGAGAATCATATTCAACTATTAAATAAAGTCAGATGATAACATCATTCACCTGTTCCGATCTCCACGAAGCCCAATTTTGATTGCATGCATACAGGACAAATGCATGATAACCTGCAGATGGGGCAGATATGGGTTAACATGTGCTATATCATTCTTTTTCTCAACATCATGTCCACCAATATGCAAGAGATGTAATGTATTGTTTAGGAATGTGAATTTGTTCCTTCATTGGTGAAAATTATGAATTTTAGTTCGCTTCCAATGCCTGCTGGTCCACATGGAGACGAGCACACAATTAAAGTCGCGATACACTTCTCCAGCTGGGTTTGATGCATTTTAGGCCAATGAAAATTTTATTAGTGATGGGGTGGATCTTTTCTCCATACTTTTTATGCTTTCAGAGTAATAACCCTTGCGAGCCTGGAAAAACTTTATTTAAATAGCATTTAGTTCTCCAAATAAATCATCAAAATTATTAGTGATTTGAATCATATGATGATGTAATCCTCAATGATATACAACCACCGTATTTGGTAAGCCATAGTTCAGTGAGTTAAGATCCTAAAGTATTTACAAATAACATGATATTTCATAAGAATCCCAAATCACTGGTCACATGATATCAAAATTATCCATATTATATTTCATAAAAATATATCTAATAATTATATAAATATATTATTATAAAATTAATATATTTATTCATATATTAATAATTAATATATTCTAAAAATAAATTTATTAGTCCCATATATTACTAATTCTATAAAATATATAATTATTATTATATAATTAATATTTTTATTTATACTTATAATATATTATTTATTAATGTGAATATTTATTTTGATTAGAAAATAAGGCAATTAGAAGCAATATATTTAATACTTTATTATATAAATATAAAGTACAATAGTATATTTCTACTCTAATTTAAATTATAATTGGATCATAATATGATAATAATATGATTAATAATATACTATAATAAATATATATCATAAATATATTATATTATATTATATCATACATAAATATTGATATAATATATTAATAATATATTGATATACTATTTTTTTGCTAGACTAATGCGTATTTTTGTTCTAAAATTTTAGCTCAAGATTATTATCAGAGTGATCTTAAATTCCCAACCTTAATGATGGATATTCCATCACTGAATTGAACAGTGATTTAAGGAGTACATGTGTTTTGGAATCACTGCTACATAGAATCACTACGGTGCAATCAAATTCAATGATTTCATCACTTTCACCTACATCATTTTTATTTTGGATGGATCATTCTATACCACATGCCTAGTCATATCATACAGGCTCTATCATAAGATCTACCACATGTCTAAGTTTTGTTTACAACTTTATATTGGAAGAAACTTATCTTGTTCGGCCAGATATAATGTTACGTAAAAGTCAGTAAAGATAATGAATTGAGTTTATCATATAATAACATACAAGAGATTCTTTATGCACCGCAGGCGATGTAGAAAATCTGACGTGGAGTGTACCATTTTGTTCGATTGGTCTACGTAGTCACCACTTTTTAACATACATTTAATACCTACAGCTTTACTTTTTCATTTAAAATTTTGAATGACGAAATATTACTATCTTTTAAAAAAAATTTGTCCACAGAATATCGTAATATGCACAGGGTATCATAATTTTTTTCAAAAATAGAGATATTTCATCATTCAAAATTTTCAAACAAAAAAGTAAAATTGCAGTCATTAAATGCATGTTGGAAAGTGGTTGGATAAAATATCCTTTCTATATTAAGATATCTTGGGCCATATTATGACATCCTGGGTCATGTAATTATGATATTTTGCATGCAGAAAGTCATAATTTGATGCAGAATATCATAATATATATAGAATATTATAATTTCTGGACCATATTATGATATCCTACATATAAAAATCATAATATGCCATAGGATGTCATAATTTTTTAAAAGACAGGATTATTTCGTCATATAATATTTTAAATGAAAAAGCGAAACTATAAGCATTAAATGCATATTGAAAAATTGTGGCTACGTGAACCAATCACATGAAGCAGTGCGCTCTACGTCGGATTTTCTACACCATTCGCGATGCACAAAAATTTTTCTAACATACAAATAATAAGGACATGAAAAATGTCAGAAAAAGAAGTGTAAACACTTGGGCCGAATCCGATTTGGCCCAGATTTACTGGGCTCAAACCACCTTTGGTATAAGTTTTTTTCACATGCCAGTCGGAGAGGAAGACTCTCGATGGAAGTTTTTTTCTCTACCAATCCCAATGAAATATGGAGATTTAAGACAACCGGATACAAATGAAGCCCCGAATATTCTCTATGAAAATAGGAGCCTCTCCTCCCTTAAGCAATTTCAAGCCAAATCTTTCTCCAAATTGTCATTGATTTCAAGCTTTTTGGATGAGAATCCTCTAAGTTTCTCCATTGATCCGACTACGAGACCTCGTCGAATCTGGGTGATGATCTTAATCTCTTCTTCTCCTCTCTTTTCGATCTTATGACCCTTCTTTCACCTTGATTGGGATTAGGAAGTCGCCGGATTGCCATTGAATAGGGTCTCTCTTGTTTCTATTATATTTTTATTTTTTTGTATTTTAGCCGTCAGTCATCAATAATCCACACCTCCACTTATTCATGGTCTGGTGACATGGGGACTGTCGGATAGTGATCCAATCATAGATTTTTATTTTTTTTTAAAGAAAGAAAAGAGCCTAACCCCTCGTCCTTTGTTTTTTTTGTTTTCCTTTAATGTTCCCTTTACCAACCAACCACTATCACTGGGGATGCTACCACCAAGCACCACCCTTGGCCACCACCATCTGGACTGGGCTGCCTTGGTTGCTAGCACTTGGACAAAGCTTGCCTTACCTCCTATTTTGAGGGAGAGAGAGAGTTCTCACGGCCCTCTTGTTTTCTCTCTCTCTTCTCTCTCTTTCTCCTCTATTTTCTTTCCCTTTCTTTATCTCTCTCCTCTTTTACTCTGCTTTTCTCTCTCAATAAGAGACCCCTATCCCCGATTAGAATGAGATTCTAAATAGCTGATTACCACTTTATGATTTTTATTTTAATATCGGACTTAATTCTATAGGAGAGCGATATTTTCGATAGAAAAATATTGAGTAGGATTTTTACACCCCGATTCTTAAATCGAGATGTGGATTGAGTTGTTTATCATTAATAAAGGTAAGACTTTAATCATCTATATATATAAGCTATTTTTGTGCATCAATAATTTTGCTTTGCCGAGGCTGTGATATATGTAGTACTTTATGAGTTGATATATTATATATTATTGATTTGGTTTGCATAGACTTTGATACCCACATACGTCGAATTTCACAAAAGGCCATATGATCTTGAATTATATTTACTTAACAAGCATATAATTAAACTATATATTTATATGGTTGGTTTGGTGCTCCACACGAGCTACATTGTTGTTGCCCGTCCTACCACAAACTAGAATTGTGGTACCTATTGATGCCCCACCATAAGTCATAAATATGGCACTATTGATGCCCCACCAGGGACCTACGATGGAGTATAGTTGATACCTCACTATGGGCCACAAACATGATTATGATAGCCTAAAGTTAAGAAGCTAAATTTTATCAGATCTAATATAGGCTAAATTGAGATAATTATATGATATGATTTATTATAAAAATATATTTACCATGCACATTTTATGATTGTAGTATTTTATGGCATGGAATTTACATAAATAACAATCATTTTATAATTTTTCACTTATTAGTAGCATATTGTTGTTGGTGTGGGAATTCTTATCGAACTATAAAGCTCATATTATCTCTTCCTTTTTTCTTTTGATGATGCAAAAACTTAGTCTCGTTTGGATTATATATGCAATTTAGTTATAATGAATCTTTAGATCTCATATCTTTTTTTGAGTCTTGTCTTGAAGAGTATGCGGCTGTATCACGCTACTTAGATATTGGGATTGGGTCGTGACAAGAAGAGTTTGATTTTTCTATATTCTAGACTTCTTATAGTCGGAAATTTTTATTTCTGCCATCAAAGTTCATCTTTATTTTCTCCTTCTCTGTTCAACTTTGGCTATTATTGAGTTCACTAAATCATAGTCTTGGATAAAATAGATATCATACACGACTATTCCAAACATGTTAGACTTTGTCATCCGGCTAAGTCATGTTAGATTGTATAGGATCAATTGCTTTGGGATAATTTATAAAGCATTAAATTTCTTATTTCTTTATGAGAAAACAAATGATTTGGCATTTAAATTGGAGAGGCTAAATGTATGTAGAACTCCAAGCATGCGCAACGGCAAGGTAGTTCTTGTTGGTTTTATTTTTATTTTGTGGGTATTTCTAATATATGCACTCTTCTATGCATGGGCTTCATGTTTTTGTTCGCGCCTTGTCTTTTGGGTTTGTTTTGGGCCTTTTCTTTGCTATTTTTTCGTTGATATGTGGATGCTGCAATTGAGAAAAATAACTATTTTGATTTTAAACTAATCTAATAGATGGATGTGTTTCCTGAACTATTATAGCATAGGAATCTCATACAAACAAACTACATAGTCGAAGATGATGGATAGCCATATTTTGATCAGTTTATCTGGAAAAAAAAAAATAATAGAACTTATCTCAATATCTCTCCATCGTACAATATTGTTAGAATTTCATAGTCCTATCTTACTTGCAACAATTCTCTACCATGAGGACTCAGGTGGTTTCACCCGATTTATATTATATTATATTATAATTTTAATATGGATTTTGTAGAATGGTATGTTGTTGGTGGATCATATCGGTTCAAATCCAAAATAACATCAATTAAATAAAATAAAATAATATTTTTAAAAATAAATTATTAGAAAAGAAGGGCTAGAATAACTTATCTATTTTGTTAATAAAAATACCTCACTAAAAAATCTAACAACTCCAACTCAAAACTATCAATTTAAAATCTATAATTCTAATACAATATAGGATGTCATTATATCTAAAATAAATCAACTGCACCTATTAAGAATCCATAACAAATACAAATTAAATTAAATAAAATTAATAAAATGATAATTTTGAAGAGAAAAATAAATTATTTAAAAAATATTAAAATAATAATTTTACTGTCTCAGAAAAACTTTCAATTCGAAATTTCGAATTTATGTAACTCTATTGTCTTCTTAATTACACTCATGTTATTATCTCCTATTAAAATATAAAAATATTATTATTCCATCTCAACTAAAAAATAAATTCGTTCTAAACTCGATCTAATTTAATATAGATTTGGATTTTAATATTATAAAAATTAATAATCAGTCAAATCGAAAATCTAATAAGACTAAGACTTGGATACGTAAGAGGAGTATGACAGCGTTCGGGAAACGCACGGGACGAACCACAGCCATCACGTGTTTCTCTTGCTTGCGTTATCACGTGCTTATCACCATTTTTTATATATTTATTTATTATTATCCAGCATTGCAAGTGCCTCCTTGGGTCCCAGCTGGGGTTTGTGATTAATGCAGACCGTCCGATTAACTTGACGTCCAACGTGGCATAACATCACTGCCGTCTGAGACCGCTCGCAGGCGCCGATCGCCGTACTCTCGCTACGGTCAGTAACGTATCCTGTAACCAATAATTCCCTCCACGTGTTGGAAGACTCAGAGACACGTTTCGTTCGCGACCACGGGATCTCGACGACTCGTCCGTGGGCCGCGGGGCGCTCATAGTACGATCCCTCGTCCCCCTCCAAAACCCCACGCGTCAGGCGGAGCAGGCCAATAAAGGAGAAGGCGGACTCCGCTGCGACCCTGCGAGAGAAACAGATAGAGAGCGACAGAGAGCGAGGGAGGCGTGTCGAGTGCGAGGAGGAGAGCGGGAGGTTGGTAGTTTCTTTCCAGCTCGATCTCGAGCGGTAAACCTTGGTGCTATAGTACGTATAAATCGTCAATTGTTATTTTCCCCTTTTTTTCTTTCATTATTTTTTTGTTTTGATCGCTGTCCGGTAAAGGATGTAATCTTTCGAACCGCAGATGAGACCATCGTTTTCTTAATCTTTCTAATGATTCTAGTGAGATCAGGATGTTCCTTGGATATAACCAGGACGACCGATATTTTAGGGTTTTGTTCTTGCTTTATTTTCCCCCGATTCTACTCGTTAGAGACGGAATCTGAGGCATTGGGGATGTTTAGGGTTTATCGGGTTAATCTTTATTTGGATTGATGGTGGTCACCGTTCCATGTGCGTTCTTTTCGCGGTTTTCTTGGCGTTTTTAGTTGAAATTGCTTAGATTGTAGCATTGATGTTCAAAATTGTATGTTTTGCACGAAAGGTGTAATTTCATAAATGAATGCCTCCTTATTAAGTTAGATACAGCTATTTGCCCTAATTGGTGAATCAGAAAGGTTTATTGGATGCGAACAAATTCCGGATTTAATTTCTCTTTTGTATACTTCCTTTTCCCTCGGTTGGAAGGGCCAGAGAAGAGGAAAGGAGAGATCTTGGCATTGTTAAGGGTTTGGTTCTTGGTAACACAAGGGAATAGTTTTATTTGTTATTCATTCAATTCTTTATCATTATGAAAGGTTGGCGTTGGTTGGAGCGGTATCTTGATTCTCGTTGCCGATCAAAGGCACTCCTTCGATGGTCCCAGCCAGGGTGGCTGGAGGTGGAGGCCCGACACAATCTTCATCTGCTTCAGGCGTTTTCTTCCAAGGTGATGGCCAGAGTCCTGCCACAGGAAACTCTTCGGGGAATGGGCAGTCTGGCCTGGGACCTTGTTCCCGCGAAATGAACTGCAGAGCCTTGAATAGTGGAACAAATTCCTCTGGGCCTAGTATTGGTGCGAGCTCACTGGTTACAGATGCCAATTCGGCACTTTCTGGACGACCCCGATTGCAGAGAAGCACCAGTATCAACAATGAGTCATGCGCACAGCTTCCAGCTTCGCCCATGTCTTTCTCCTCCAATGTTCTCTTGGGTTCCTCAATGGTGGATGGTTCCTCCCTCAAGAGACAGAGCCAGCACCAACACCAAGAGCAGGGACCGGTGCAAGGGGCTTCCAGTGCTCCACTGCAGTCCCAATGGCACAGGAGCTGGACATTCCATTGCATGCCCAAAGAATCAAGGCTTGACATCACGCAGCCGGAGGATATCCTGCAGATGTTGCAGAGGCAGGAGACATTGCAGATTCAGGGCGCCAGAATCCACAATTGCAGGCTAGGATCCAACAACAAAGATTATCACACCAGCCTCAGCTGCAGCACATGTTCCAGTCCTTGCCACAGATGCAGCGCGTCCAGCTGAAGCCGCAACTCCAGCAAGTGAGACACAGCCAACTCCAGCATCAGGCTGTGCAGGCAGCGCTCCCTATGAGACGCCCTTCAGATTGTGGGATATGTACTCGGCGGCTTATGCAATACATGTATCACCAGCGACATCGGCCGCCCGTGAGTTGATGATTTTTTTTTAATTACTATTCTTGAAATACCTGCTAGATCACTCCTTGATACTGCTATTGACATATCAAGTTGGTCTGACTTCAGTTGCTGTTAATTGTAGGATAATTGTATAGCATACTGGAGGAAATTTGTGCTTGAGTATTTTGCACCACGAGCTAAGAAAAGGTGGTGTTTAGCATCATATGGAAATTCTGGCAACCATGCCTCTGGTGTTTCCCTCAAGCAGCTAAGGTCTGTTTTTGAGCTGCAAATTTTTCCTTCATTTTATGCTCCTACTTTCATTGTACATCCCTTGGTATCTTGTTGCTCTTGAAGTTTTCTTTGTGACCTACATCATATGCAATCCTGCATATCATGCATGTGTATATATTTGCACGAGAACAATAACATTGTACGACCTTTGTACAATTATAACATTCATGTATGTCTGATAAATTGGATACTTCTACATGCATGCAATGGCATCTAACATGAATACTATTTCATTAATCTTGCAGGATTCATGGCAGTGTGGTATCTGTGGTTCTAAATCTGGAAAAGGATTTGGTTAGTAATATTCATTACTTCTCAATGCCATTAGCTGATGGAAATAGAAAATTTGCTTTATATAGGTTAGCTTTTACAGGGAGTGTTTTTTTTTTTAAATTTTCTTTTACTATGAATGATGCAGCATATGTGGGGAGAACAGTTTGCATAATATCTTTATGGTAAAGATATAACTAGATCTGTTATCGATTTGATTTTTCTCTATTTGCTGCTGTAAGTAACAGCAACAAAACAGAAGAAATGGGAGTGGAGGAGATAAAAGGGGAAGGGAGAGAGAATATATGAAAGAAAGAAGTCAAATATAATAGCAAGACTAAAGGTTAAAGGGATAGAGATGTTATATAGCAATCTAATATTGTTAACAATATATGTATTTGTAAGTTACATCATTTGCAAGTTGTTGTAGTTTAAGTTATTTTTAATTGTTATTCATGCTTAAGCCCTACCAACAGGAACAAGAATGAATGTTCCTCCCATCTAAAAGTGGAACTATACCCTTCGTTAAGGGAATGGTGCTTCCAACAAAAACAAGATTCGGTTGCTTGTTCTGCAAAACAACTGTCTGAAAATGGAGCCAAACTCAGATTGGCCCATTCCTCAGACTGAGGTTGATTAAACTAAATATAAATTTAGAGGTGCATATGTGTACATGAAAATTAACCATCACTCTCATAGAGCTACATAAATTTTTGCAGAACTCAATTAAACTTCAGAAAAAATTGAATTCAACTGATCAAGCTCAAACCAAATCTAGACTTCATCACATATTATGTATTCTCTAGTCCCTACATAAAAACTGGCAATGGCAAAGGCATGTGCAAGCACAACATATCATCTTCTGACATTCTTTTTTTTTTTTCTTTTTTTTTCCAGATATTAAAATCTTCAGGTTTTGAACCATCTTTTTTTTTTTTGGACAATGGAATAGTATTGCAATTTTAGAATGTTTCTTCATTTCTGATTGCATATAATCTTAGGTTTTCAACTTAATTACACATGCTTATTTAAATTAATAAATGATTTTGCAGAAATGTATGATGAATGTGATCTTTAAGTTAACTGTTTAATTTATCATTTTTGAGCAGAGGCTACATTTGAAGTACTTCCTCGGCTATTTCAGATCGAATTTGACAGTGGGCTTACCGATGAGTTTTTATTCTTGACATGCCCCGTGAATTCTGGCTTCCTACAGGAATGATGGTGTTGGACTATGCAAAAGCTGTTCAAGAAAGTGTTTATGAACAAGTTCGTGTTGTTCATGAGGGTCAAATGCGAATCATATTCATGCCAGATTTAAAGGTTATAAATGTTTGTGCCATATTATGTATACAACCTGACAAATATTAGATGTATCTAATGTTTTAACTAATTTATTCTTCAGATAGTGTCTTGGGAGTTTTGTGCTCGACGTCATGAAGAATTTTTACTTCGTCGATTAATAGTACCTCAGGTATATGGGTTGTTTATATCTTCCATAGTTCCATTCACATGTATGTGGCACTCTTTTATCAAATGCGAATAGAAGTTTCCAGATTCCACTCTTCATAGCATATATTTCGCACTATGATCCATGGTAGTTATTTCCCCTTTTCCTCCCCACACACCCCCACCCCGCCCCCCCAAAAAAAGAAAATCTCTAATGGGTATAAACATGTAGCATTGAAGACTGAAGAGCTTCATTTAAATTTTGGTTTGTTTTTCACTTTACAACCTTTCCTTTTTAGCTCCTGTTGGCACCTGTTGCCTTCATATTGCCATTAACTATTTTAGAAGTTTTTTGAATTTCCAAAATTATCTTAACATGTGAAAACTATCTGCTGAAATTCAACTCTGTGTGAAAAAAGATTGAACCTAATACCATGAAAACCTTTTTTAATATGTACATTCCTTGTTATGAAAAATAAAAGCTGTTCTGCTGAACAAAAGCTTTAGTTAAACATCAATAAAGCAGTCAGCACTCTTCCTAGTTACGTGCCTATATGGGTGTGCTTCAGATTTAAGAATTCAAAGAAACACTCCCTCCACTCCCTGCCCCCTTTTCCCAGTTCCGTGCACTACCACACAAATTCAGTTAGACATATATGTAGAAAGTTCTTGGATATATGGATTCCTTGATGATAAATGCTGGATTGTTGGGTACTTGCATAGAAAGTTTTTTGATTCATATAATATGAAAGGAAATGCTTTGGAATATTCTAATCCTATAAGGAAGGTAGAGTCCCATAAAAAGTGGAAATCTAATGCTGTGTCAAATAGCCTAAAGAAGATCCTGGAGCAACTTGATGCCTCTCATGTGCAAGGGTTTGTCCTAATCTTTCATGGACTCTCAGTTCTTATATTGTAGAGGTGAATCTCTACATAGTTTAGTATTTTCTTTTAGAATTTTAAAGGTCAATCTGTTATTTATCTCTTTTTTGTCATTTTATATGGCATTGCTTATAGAATACTATAATCCTGTATATCATTTGGTGTTCACCTGCTTGTGGATTTGTATGTTTATTAGGACAGCCATAAAGTTAAGATATTTTGTTTTGTAATGATAAAGATAGCTAGGCTGATACATATGGAACATATATCAAGTTCTGGTTTTTAGAAGTTATATAATTTTTTTTCATTGTCACAGTAATTGTTTTCATTTGATTATGAAAATTTTTATCTTTTGTTATTTAAATCTATCCCCCTTCAAAGAAAAAAGAAAAAAGCATATAATCCTAGCTCTGTCCCTGATTGTACTTGTGCAAACATGTTTGGAAACTTGGATCCTCATCGGTATTCTATTAGTCTTAGTTTTCCTAATTTTCTGATCTGAATGTGGGTGTCTCTTTTCATTTTTTTTAAATGCTCGTTATTCCTTGATGAGTGCTAATTTGTTTTGTCATCATGTTTTGCACTATGACATCAAGATGCTCATGCATACGTATACATTACGGTTGTGTCACCATTTCTCCTCAGTGAGTGCAGGATCTTAGGCACTTAAAACCAGAAATACTTTATTCAGTTAGAAAGTGTATCTTCTTTATATCATAGCTATCCTTTTTTTTTGTGCTTGATTTGTTAATTGTCTGCTGGGGCCAATGGATATGTGGTTGACAAGCTGCTTGTTTTCCTAGGTTAACCAGTTATTACAAGCTGCTCCAATCTTTCAAGCTGCAGTAAGTGAAAGTGGATCTACTGGGGCCTCCCACAAGATCTAAAGTCTAACTTGAACATGTAAGTTAACCACGTAATGGTATGATTTGCATGTGCAAAAGGATTACTTGTTATTTGAGCGCTGCATGTTGAGTTTCATAATTAATTTGGCTGGTGTTGCCATATTAGCATGTGATTTCAGCAAGATGCATATCAATGATGTTGATTATTATCTGTCTTTGCAATAATGCTACAAATTAGTTTGGTGATATGTGCATAACAAGTTTTCTTCTCCAAGAAGCTGTAGTTGTTTATGAATACAATGAATATGAATTTCCTTGTTTATCTGGTGATAGTCATAGAATCCAAGTTCCATTGGTTATGAGCGATATGGAAGTATGGTGTATTTCTTTCCTTTTGTTGCCTTGCATGACCTTGTGGCCTTTTTCCAAGCATGCTGTGTGGTGGTGCCACTCTATCATGTTGTGCTGGCCGATGAATTAGCCCAGAGTCTTAGGAAGGATAATCTCAAAGAATTCCTTAAAGGAAGGATAAGTAAGTTTCTTGAACCACCTGCCAAAAATTAGGTGATTTTCCATACTCCCCTTCACCTGAAACAGAAATCTTTTAAAAGGAATCTGGTGAATGAGGAGAGGAGATTGTAGGTGGAAGAGGGAGAACAGGGTGGATTACTGGTTGCTGTGATCTATAGGAGACTACCCATTTCACCCAAAAAGATCTCATGAGACAAGCCAGTGCCTCAGCTCTTGCCATATGATGGTTGATTTTTTGGTGGACGTTCTGTGGGGACTAAAGCATTGCTGCACTTAAAGCTGTTGCAGTAATTAGTCGGGAAGTAGGAAGGAGGGGGGGGGGGGGGGGGCGGGGTTGGCGGCAGAAAAGGTAGACCTTTTTATATTTTAAGGTAAGCATAAAGGAAGAATTACTTGTAGGTCTTTATCCATTAACAGCTAACAAGGTATTTATATTCTTCCTCTTCAAATTTCTATTACCTATTGCATCTCTTTCAGGAATTTAAACTTTCATTCTTTGTTTGTCCTAGATTTGTACAATAATTGCATACACATGTTTGTAGAACGTTATAGGAACCAAATTTGGGTATCTATTTGTTCTATAGTATTTGCCATACATTTTTTTTAATAATATGTTTTTTATAATAGAAAAAGTATCATAATTAATCTTGAAAATAAAAACTACGGAAACAGCTGTTTAGTTTGTGCATTCAACTCTTGAGCTATATTCAGTTTCTATTTAAATGAATAATTCCTTTGTGGTCCTCTTTCAAATGAAATCTGATGGTGCTCCCGTCATTTTCTCAAAATAAAAAAAGGGATTCCTTTGTAATGAACAAAACATGGTGTATACTTATCTTCTCTCAACAACAATATAAAATAAAATTCACTCAGCTCTAAGGTGTCTAAAATTCAATTTTAATAATTATTATATGAATTATTTCCTCAAAAAAATGTTGCATGACTTCTTCTTGCTGTAATAATAGCATCAGTTTGCTTTTTTTTTTTTTGAGAAAATATACATAAATAAGTTAATTAAGTGTAGTTTAGCAATTTTTAATCATGTTTCTTTTGGCCCCTCAGACAAAATCCTGGTTCTGCCCTGCTTGGTTGGCCTAGATGTGAGAAGGGTATACATTGTCAAGCTTGAAAGATGGAGAGGTTGGCCTTGCTTTGTTGGTTGGGGTATGGCAATTGGGGGAATAGGCTGAAGTTTAATTAATTTATGGAGGTTCCTAGAGCTGGTTGGAGGTCGAGGGATGCATCTAGGTTATTAGGGTGTAGGTGTTAGAACATGGTGCATCAAGAGGCTGAGATGTGTAAGGCTATAATGTAAAGGGTGCAGAATAAAGTGAATAGTGTTGGGTGGGAGGGCCTTTGTTTCGGAGTAGTGCTTTTACATGTTGTTCGGTATTAAGGTTTTACATCCCGACGGGATGGAGGGGGGGTGTCCCAACTGTCCTGTCCTATTTCTATGAGATAACAAGACCAGGACAGGTTCGGGACTCCGAAACCTATCCACATGGGAGAGAAGAAGAAAGAGGACAGAAGAAAGAAAGGAAAGATGAAGAAAATGCAAAAGTGAAAAAGGAAAGGAAAGATAAATGAAAGAGAGAAAGGAAGGGGAAGAAAGAAAGAAAAGTCAAGAAAGAAAGGAAGCTGAAGAAAAGAAATAACTTAAGGAAAGAAAAGAAAAAGAAAAGAAAGAAAGAAAGGAAAGAAGGGAGAGAGAGAGAGAATATCTATCGGGATGTATGACTGAGACTGTTGTCAGGATAGTGGGGCGTCTCATTTGATGAAGAAATTGGGACACTTTCGTCACACGGGATTTAAATCTTGATTAAGTATTCTTTAATTTGCTTAAGCCAATTCTTCTTGTATCCTATGGTTATCCTTAATCTTAATTTGGTTGTTTTGCTGCAGGTTTAGGCTTAGAAGCGTTGTTTTGTTGGGGAGAATACATTGTTTACTATTTGTTCGAATTGACTTGGCTGATCCTAATCCCATCTGCATCTTTCTTCTTGCTTTGATTTTATGGTGTTTGAATTGAGGTTCAGGAATAATTGCTTAAGTTGCAGTTGAAGTTTAGTTGCTATCTTTGTCCTTAAGAAGTTATTTTCTGAAGTACAAGGCTTATTGAAGGATGTGGGCAGACGAGTATATGGAGTTCATGGGATCTTGTGTTTCTCTACGTTCTTTTTCAAAGCATTTGCATTTCTTTGCACTTAATTTGCTAGGTTGATCGGTGTCTCTCTTGTAGGAATGGCAATGGGTTGGGTATTGTACTACCCATCCCCAAATCCGAACTTAATACCCTATACCCAAATCCTACCCGATACCCGATCGGATAAGAAAAGAGATACCCATCCCCATACCCAATGGGTTCGGGATACCCACGGATAACCCATTTTCCCATGTCCAATCCATACCCACCCATGCCTATCCCATACCCAAAAAAATAACAACCAAATAATTTATGCATATTATCAATCAAAACAAATTACCAATTCAACATAGAACATAATTCATAAGTCCAGATTTATAGAAATCAAACATAGAAATAGAATTATAATTCAACATAGAACATATAAATAACCAAATAATTTATGCATATTATCAACCAAACAGAATTATCAAAACAGAATTATAAACATATATATTCGGGTATGGGTTCGGATATTACCCATACCCGTAGGTTCGGATCAGGTTTGGATTCGGATTTGGGTAGAAAATAGCACACCCATACCCTACCCATACTCGTGCTACAGTTTTCGGGTTTGACCCAAACCCGGTCAAATCCTATGTTTCAAGTTTGATTGGGTTTGGGTAGGATGCATACCCATCGGATCGGGTTGATTTTGCCATCCCTACTCTCTTGTCCTATGACAATTGATTTTATCATCTTTGCACTAGGATTGAAATAACTTACTGATGATCTTTAACAAAGATATGCTAGTAGCTGTAATTGCTGTTCCTTTTGTTATAATGAGGTGAATATGTGATATTGTTGTACTTTTGTTATCAACTTTCAGCGTCAGTGCTGATGGAGACCCAATGCTTTGTTCATCTCTTGAACGGCACGAATTTAGCTTGTTGAGTTTATCTGATACAATGGGTGACATAGAAATATATAAGCAGATACATCTTGCAAGGCTGTTGATAAGCAGGTTCTCTTTGAGCAATATGGCAGTTTATTGCGTTACTTATTGGAAGCGGTAGTTTTGTGGTATCATAGGATGATCTTGCTGGAGGTGGGTGAGGTTGTAGCTGGGGAAATTGCTGGAGGTGGGTGAGGTTGTGGCTTGGGAAATTGTTTAAGATGGTGTCTATTGGTGACATATACAGAAAGCTGTAAGATTGGTTTAGCAAATATGGGCTGGCCTGGCCAACATTAGAAGAGTAATTGAAAATGATTTAACCAGTCTTGTATGTATGTCTAGTCACTGAAATCTCAATTAAAGTTGAGATCCATGCTTGTTGAATCATAAGTTGGTACTGGAAGACCGCCCGATCAAGCGTAGGGTGGCTTCTCTGGTTACATGCCCTTGACGTCTTTGTTTGTACAGGCACGGGGACATTCAGAAGGTGGGATTGCTAAAAGATGTTTTCAGGGAACTTTGTTAGTGATGTGTTTCTTATCGAATGGCTTGCAGCTTGCTTAGAAAATGAACTTGCATCCTTGTAATTTATCCGTTGAGAGGACAGGGTATCTCTTCCTAACATTTTATTGCCAGTCTTTACACCGAGTATTTTATAACTATGAATACTGGATGGCATGCTATATGCAAAATTATGAGGTAGCTAGTCTCAGATCTAGGTTGTGATGTTTGATGAAGGGTAAAACTTTGATGAAGCATTACTGAATTGTCTGATTTAGGTTGAAAACCAGAGATGAGGAGAAGCCTTGTGAGGCTATTAAAAGCATTGCCATGAATTTAACAAAAATCCATACAGTGATAGATGTCGCCTTAAATGTTTGTAAAGGGATGAACTGGGCTCATAGAGACTGCAGTAAGCAACTGGTATGATACTTGCCAGTTGCAGTATTAGTTGTTGTTGTTGTTGTTGTTTTTCTTTTAAGCCATGACCTTTAAACATTAGATTCTGTTATGATTTATTTTCTTGCTCATATAAAATTGTCTTAGTTTAACGGTTCTTCGATCTAAATAGAAGTGCATCAAATTTAACTTTATCGGCACTCATAGATCAATGCTTTTCTCTGGTTTTCTTTACTCCCATATACACAATTTTTGTAGGTTTATTTTGTAATAGTCTCTTAAGAGATCTTTGCTTCATGCATGGTATCCTTCTTGATCCATTTGAAGGTTTGTTCATGCTGGTCGTCAGCTAGCAAAAATCCTGGATCTACGGTCATTAAATGACATGGGATTTCCAAAAGATACATGCGGTGTGTACAGGTATTTTTTTCCTTATGTTTGAACATACTTTATGGTCATTTTCTTAAGTTTATACACATTACAGTTAATTTTCTGTACATCAACAGATATCAGAGGTTGTAAATAGCATGAAAGATTTGATCGATTTTAGCTCTGAGCACAACATTGGACCCATAGGTAACATGCTGACTGCTCTTAATTCTGATGTCAAGTGATACATGAAATCCATTATGACATTAATTTTTTTGTTCTTTTCTTGACTTTTATAATCATTTCTGTTGAACTCAAAATTGCTTTTAATGGTTGTGGGTCTATCAAGATATACAGTAAGGTAAGTTTTGGGACACCGATGTTTGTATATTGCTACAGTGGTTGGAGAAATATTTTCCTTTGTTTGTCATATTATGTTTTGTTCCTTGATTATCAATATTTTATCCAGCAGCATGCTTGGAAGACTTTTGTGGAAGTTTTATACACAATCAAAATGGAGAAATTGATAATTCATGTGTTCTCATAAATTCTCAATCCTTCTATTATGATTTTATTGAATTTGTGAAGAATTTCTAGGTTTGAAAAAATGATTTGGAATTTTTTTAGACTAAATATAATTCCTCCAAATTAAGTTAATGTAATTGAATTTTATTTTTTTGGGCATTTTCTGTATCTATATTTTCTGCAATATGTTTTATGTTCCTTTTATATCACTAGGTGATTGTGAAAAAAGGACCAGTGATAGAACTCACAAGTTTCTGGTAGAAGTGGCAATTGGACAGGCAATGTTGGGTTGCTATTAATTTGAGATGCAAGAACTTGATCACAAGTGCTGTTGGACCTGGCTCTTTAATAATAAAATATGAACTCGAACTATTTTATTGAACGGACAAGGATACAGACAAATAACTTGTTCACGATAAAATTATTTGAGGTTGTGTTTGGTGTCGCTCAAAATAACTCAAACTGAGAGCCATTTGACAAACCACATGCAACATGAAATCCTGACGGAGCATTATCAAACCCATCCAAACCCCGCTGACCTGAAATGACCCACAAGAACTCTTTCCAGTATCTTTCCCCTGTGCCTTACGGAGAAGAGGAGCTTTTAGAGATGGGACTCTGGATCTTCTTGTGTGTGACCAGCCAAGAAACTCCAGTGTGCATCCAGAGTCTTTAAGGGAAGAGAAATTGGGCATTTTGATCTAGGGTGCAGGGAGGAGTCCATCCACCATTGTTGGTGGAGGTGGTGGTGGGGTTAGTGATGGTTGTAAGGCTGGTGGAGGGGTGGCTGCCATTGAATTCTTTGTTGTCTTTGCCTCTTTCTCCTTATACCTTTTCTTTGCCTTATCTTTTATTTGTCTTTCTATGTGGTCATGTTTGCTTCAGTTTGTACTTATTCAAATTTTCATGTTGCATTGAAGTATTTTGAAATGAACTGAAGAAAAATTGAATTGGAATAATAAACACTTTCTCAGCATGGGGAAAGAATTTGCTAGTTTCCTTTTCAAGACAACCGTTGACCTTTTCTGATATTGTCCGAAGTTCGAGTTCTAGGGAAAGGTATAGAACTTATGGTACTATTCCTATTTTTGTGTAATAATTTAGATATCAAACATCACAAGTAACTTTACAAATAGTATTTGCTACTCAAACCAACAAGTAATGCAACAGCATTTTATGATCTGTAGTACAATAAGCTCACAGACAAGTTAAAAAATTGAACGTGGAGCACAAGAATAAAGAGCACGTTAACAAACATGCTATACTCTTGGAGACAGTGTCTGAGGTACTAAAATTGTTAAGACTATATTCCTAATGTAACTACATATTGTAAAGAAAGAAAAAATGGTTAATGGATTTAGGTGTATCTAAAGCTATCTAAAATCTGAAAGTACAACAAATAGTTTTGCTAATTGAACCCAGCTCATAAACTCGGCACCACTTTTCTTATTATTTCCATGGCTGTTCATTTCTTAGAGCACTAAAGTATTTTGATTGAATCACACCTAATATGGAGCAAAATTGTAATATTACTCTTGATCTAGCTTTTTGTGTCCCTATTCCTGTGTACTCCATTACATGCGTTGTTGTCAATTACATGTAACAGGACTGAGGCACGGGTACTGAACTGTGAATTGGTGATCATATGAATGCTTTACATTCTTAATGGCTATCCCATTATTAATAAGTTCAAGGTCTTCAGCTATGACATGACTTGAAGGGTTCTCTGGAGTCCAATATTATGTCTATGGTCATTCTTCCTCTTTCTTTGCTTTGGTGCTTCCTTGCATATACGCATTGAGAATAGAGGCCTCCAATGTTCACCGACTATGAAGAAATAACAGTCAAATATTTGCACTTCAAACAATAGCCTTTGCACTCTTGTCTCAAACATCCGATTCCTGATTACTGATGTGGATGTGAACAAAGAGACTTTCACAAGGTCAGATACTTTATGTGAATAGGGCTTGGCTTGGGTGCCTAACAGCCTGTTTGGTTGGGCTGAGACCAAGTCTAAATGGGCTTTGAATCAGACATAAATTCTAGCCCTGAATTGAAATTAGGCTGGCCCTGGGCTAACCTTAAACAGGCTTGGATTTGGCCCAAAGGCCAAATTTATGATAAGTCAATTCTAATAATGATTATTATGAGGTAGTTAGGATCTTTCAGCTGGATTTCAGTCAGGTGAAATCAGAAAATGGTCCAACACCGATGATCTTAGCCGTCGAATATGATTCACTGCCTCTAAACTGCTTCTAGATCAAAAATCATGTTATTTGGAGATCTATAGACTATGTATGAACTGGTCAGCGATGGGCATTTTCTTGTGTTATTTAAATCATATTTTTTGAGCACTTGATGCATAGGTTAGGGGTCTCAAAATGTAATTTTTAATCTGCAAGCAATTTAGAGATATTAGATCATATTCAAGTGCTTGAATCATCTGTGTCAGGCTTCTGTATTCCAATTTCACATGATTGGATCAGACTTAAAATCGAGTGGACCAGATCCTGCTTCACCTTTGATCATTGTTATCAATATTATTACCATTATCATCATTCTTATAATAATACATTGATTTAGTACGTGATAATATATATTAGTTAATATATCCTCAAATCCCTTTCTGCATTCTCTCCACTGCTCTTTTATTTGCTTCCTTCTGAATGTATTCACTCCATCTCCTCCATGCGCCCTCCTCTCTTCTTATTTCTTGTTGCTGTTGGCTGTCACTGCTCCATGCTACACCTTTCAGACTATCACTTTCATCTGCCCTTGCAAAAGATTTGGTCTTTGGTACCTGTTGCTTCCCCCTGTCAGTCAATCTGGCAGTTGCTTGCCTCTTCCATGAAGCATAGGGTAAGTCAGTTGTTATAGGATCATTTGAATTTTAATTTAAGTTTAATTTTGGGTTTTTTTTCCCTTTATTTTTAGGCATAATTACAGCCATAAGTTCCTGGGGCATAACTTGAGATTTTGGAATTTGTTTCGCTAAATTATATATGCTTTTGGGTGCTTCAGCAAGACACGTCTGTTGGATATAATGGGTGCACCAAGCAGAAAGCTTTGACTAAGTTATCCTAGCTTGGAGATGCAATGACGGGATTACAACTGTCATGTTTGATCTCTTTAGTTTTAAGTTTAGCTTAATGGTTAGGATTAATTGAACAAAAGTATGACCTATATATGTATGGACAAGGCTGTAGCCATGGTTTCAGAGTATTTGGATGAGTTGATGAAGTATTCTCTTGTTCCTTTCATCCCTTATGTTTGTCTCATGTTGTCTTCTCATTAATACACTTAACATCAGTCTTTTGTGTGGAAGATTTGTTCTTTTTCCCCAGCTTTCAGCAAATATGTCAGATGTGAACTAATTTCAGATAATACAAAACCTTGAATTTATTGTGCTGATATTTTCTGCATCCCTCTACCATGGGTGCTGATGTTCACTGCTTTTTCTTTCCACATGGACCAGATTTAGCCTAAGTTTGTATTTCAATCGGAGCCCATGTTGGACCTTGGCAGTCCTTAACTAGTGGCATGCTACTGTCTCAGTGTGGGGCATGACTTGGTCTGTGGCTGGTTGATTAGCAGCCCCATATGTGAATGAAATGCGACATATAAAATCATATGAATACTTTAGAAAGATCAGGAACTCCAGTGGTGATCCATGTGGACGCAGCCACGAGTAAGCTGCGAAAGGACAGACATGCCATTAAGGATCTGTGAGGGTGCTGAAGATTTCTTTGAAATTCCAAGAATCCTTTCAAGAACGCTATTGTCAATCAGGATAATCCTTTTTTCTTAAATTTCATAATTTTGGACTAAGTAGCATCACTAATTTATTTGAAGATGACACTCTTTGTTTTATTCTGTCCAAAGATTTGTAAGATGTTACAAGAACAGCTTATTCTTGACTTTAAACATAATTGTATGTTCTCATATATGAACTTCAGCTTGGAAGTCATGAATGTTATTTGCGATTTGTTGCTGATTCTGCTACCTCTTTACTTTTGGAATGTTTGATCAAACACTTATTTCGATGCTTGTCTGTGATGTTATCTATTCCTGTTCAATTTAACTAGCAACTAATTAAGGTTCTCATTTGATCAATGAACATGTATTTGCTTCTGTTTTACCTTTTTACCCATTTGATCATGTCAGTTTACATACATGATTACATGACCCAAGAAAACGTGGCCCCTTGATAATATTGCACAACAATATTGCTGCCCTTGGTTGGATACCTGCATCTCTGTTTATATTGTTTGTCAATATCCAGAAATTATTATATTATGTTCAATAAAAAATTGCTAGACGTCCTGGAGTCTGTGTTCGAGCAGGTTGCCATGTAATCTATTCTTTTGTCGAACTAACAAAGGCATAATTCATGGTAAACATATGGTGCAAATGATGTTATTGTTTGCTTTTCTAGTTGTTGCTTTGATCCTAGGGAAGACCTTTTCTCACAAATTTGCTCAAACTTACAAAGCAAGTACCCTTTTTAGTGTTAAAATGGTTTCTAATGGAAAATTTTGCATGATTTAAGTCTTCAGATTCTTTTTGCAATGTGCATTGCTTAATTAAGATTGCAATAGCTACATTTCTAATTTTAGGGGAGAGGAATTTTCTACTGAATGTTTTGGGTGCTAAAACAGCTCGTCTTTACTTCATGCTATGTCTTAATGTGAGAGGGATCTCATTTGCAGAGAGCCTGAAGAAGTACTCTGAGCAAGCTGCAGCTAAGCGTCAGACCAACAAGACACTTGAGGTTGATCAGCTGATGACTTCTCAGGGCCAACAAGGTGATCACAACACATTTAATAAAATTAAAGTTGCGCATCCAGGGTTAAGCAGCCAGACAAACAGTTACTGTGCTGCTACTGGAATCCTGAATAACACTGCTCAGAATGCAATGGCATTGAATAACTACCAGTACTTACTGAGGACCTCTGCAAATCAAAATCAGGAAGTACTGCAAGGAGACAAGTTACGTACCTTTGTTGGTCCTAGTCAGGGACGGTCTATGCCTTTACAGGGTTTTGTTTCATCAACTCTTTCAGGGCCATCTGTTAGTGGTTCATTGAACCCTCAGCAGCAGCAACAACTGCAATTGCATAACAGTACTATGCAGTCTTCACAATCAAATGAGCAGGAACATGCAATTCAGCAACTACTGCAAGAAATGATGAATAATGACAGCGGGGCGCCACAGCAGGCTGTCTGTACACCAAATGTGACTGGTAACATGGCAGCAGAGGCTTTTGGTAATGGAATTGGCTGTTCTGTAGGCTTGGCAACGAGGACTAGTGCTGGACCAGTCAGGAATGGAGTGTCATTGGGAAATAACATAAATTATGCATCAAATAATGTTACGGGACGATAAACAGGACCGACAGCTCCAGATCTACTGCCAACAACGGTATTAATCCTGGTCAGGTTGTGCCTCAAAATGTTTGTCTGCCTGAACTTGATCAGGACATTATTTCTCAGGTTGTGAATAATGGGATCTTAAACGGGGAGCCTAGTGACGTGTGTAAGGGATGGAAGATGTGAAAAATAACCATAGAACAAGTAGTTTGGACATCATGAAGCATACGGTTATTACCATACAACGTTGGGATGTGTTTCGTTTACAAAATGTTGCTGCTCCAGTTCGGAAGTACGGAAGCTGGCAGTTTTCAGGCATGCCATATCTAACTTAAGTTACATACTTCTGAATATCAGCAATTCTGTGTCTTATTATCTTGGATGTTACAGAATCTTGACTTCTCTGATATGATTATAATAGACCTGGTGGCAAACCAACATTAACTCCAAATTCTCTGACTTCTCTTATGTGATTATGATAGTATGTACAGTCAAACCTAAGTGTTAACCAACTATAGTGATGGTCGATGATGATGTTTCAATCAATTTTTCTTTTTTTTTTTGGGTTACGAGAATTATTCAATTGGTTATGTACAACATTTGGAGAAATTATGATTGACTGCTACCCTTTTGTGTGAGGGGTCATATGGGTAATTTTCCTTATTATCTGAAGTTAGTTCGTGGAAGAAGTACCATGGAGTCGTCCAAGCAAAATGACTTGATCAGGAAATTGTCGGTATCTATGCGGTGAAAGATTGTTGGTGGAAATAGCCAAGGGCAGAGAAGTCTTCATGTGAGTCCCCATCTGTTCTGGATGGTATCACCACATATGATCATGTATTTAGGTTTTTTTCCTCTTTAGGATTAGCATCTAGTGTTAGCCTCCCTCTAAAGTATCGGTCCAACCCGCTCCAAATTTTTATGGTGGCCACCAATTTTTATAGCTGTTTCTTAGAGCGGACGAATATTGTTCCCATATTTGTTGCGTGAATATCGATTGCAATCATTATCTTCTTAGATGTTAATCGTAGGGATTCTTATGAACAGACGAGTAACTGAATATTTGTATGGAATATGCTCTTTTTTTTTGTATGGAATATGCTTTTGGGATTGCATCGATGCTAGATTGCTTTCAGAGGCCTCCAGCTCGGAGGCCATCAAAAGATCAACCATTCTCCTGTCGACCATAGCATGCTTAATAATGACACTTCAAAAAGGTTTCCAAGCGTGGTCTATGACAAAGGTCTTTATTACATGGAGATCACAGCAATTGCAAAAGGAAATTCTTATACAAAACTTCACCAATTTTTCCTGCTGAAAATCCTGTTTATGTTTTGTTTTCTCATAAAATATAAATAAACTGCCCTGTAACCTGATATGCCAAGTTAGGACTAATAAAAGATTTGAGTTCGACAGAGTTCTACCACGTCGACTCAAAACTTTGCCATGTCAAGTTGACTCGGCCAGGTCTCTGAGTTGGAGTTTGCAAACTATTTTTAATGGTTGTACGTTCTGCAAAGAGAGATAAACCATGACATCCAGCGTTGCACTCTATATCGAGCAGTAGCAATAAGAGGAATGCATCTGCAAGGCAATTCAATATGCAAACATGGGAAAGAAAATTCAGAAGGATTCCACGCAATCATGGCTTTGCTCCACCAAAAGACCTAGTCAGAAAGCTCAAAATGCAGCCCTTCGTAGATGGCTGCTTCTGATTCAGAATTTACACATGTTGAGGACATCATACCAGGACACCTTCAAATATACATTTGAATGACATGTCTACCAAAGAAAAGGACATCTGAATGGCATGAGTGAAATCCAGCATCCACAGTTACAGCAGACAATACACCACCTGTTGATTTGATATACAGGTCATCGCGACCCCACAAGACTGAATCAGCTTATGGATCAAGCTACTTGCAGAATTAGCAATTTCCAGGCTCCAGCAATTATATAAAAATCCTACAATCATAGCAGCCAGACCAGCTGGTTCACAAGATTACGCAGAAGCAAGTTGCAGAATTAGCCATTTTCAGGCTCCAGTAATAATATACAATATCTGTAACTCTGAATTATAGCAACCAAACCAGCCAATTAAACATGGTATTGATATATATATATATATATAAAGAAGGCTGCATAAGTACTTGGCGCAAATTCCTTGACATCTGCCCAAGGAAACCAGAGGCAAGACTCTTGGCAACTCGCTACATTATAAAATTATAAGAAAGATAGAGGTTTAAGCTCAAGCTGAAACCATGACAATCACTCAAATCTGTCCTCGTCCGAACCATCTTCATCATCAGAAACAGTTACAGGCCTGAGCAGTACATTTAGAATTTCTTGGTTCCATCCACTCCAAGCACCCAAATGCCTAATTCTTGCTGCAAAGGCATGCCATGGAAAATCTCTTGCCTGATTTTCTACAGCGCTGGCATCTGGGAAGTACTTCAAAACTGAATGCCCCACTGCTTCAGAGACGTCCACATCCAATACAGGTGAAAGTGGGCGTCCGATCACTTGAACATGGCACACACTTTCAGCATGCAAAAGGGAGATATTAGAGATCAGTTTACAGTAACAAAGGGACTAAATGTCAATCAAATAATACTTTTGTCTGCAAAGCATGCTCGAAGAAACTAATCATTATACCATACCTAATCATTATACCATACCTAACAAAGGGACTAAATGTCAATCAAATAATACTTTTGTCTGCAAAGCATGCTCGAAGAAACTAATCATTATACTTTTCTCAAACAACACACGTACCACAAATCTCCTTTTCTCAAACAACACACATACCACAAATCTTGTAAGGAAAGGTTTTTAAAGGCTAGCTATTATACCAAGAGAGCAGGGAAATTGGAATTTCTGGAAATATTGCAAAATTTTTACCTCATTTCAATCTCACTTTTCATCTGTAGATGATCTACTTGATTTAATATCTACTTCTCTAACAGAGGATACTTGCTCTACAGTGTTTATATACTGCCTGATCCATCTGGAATGCTAGGAATGGAAGTGTTGTCCAAGGAATAAAAATTACATGCTAATCTTGTTTCAAGCAAAGCAATCTGTTTTGCGTCTGAACAGAAGACAGCAACCAAGGATCTTAGTAGGTTGTCCTGGGATCAATCAGCCCCTGTCTCATTCTTTTGTGCAGCGGACAGCTCCTCCCATTGCAACAATGAAAATTAACTTTGATGCTTCGGACTCAACATCTGGTGCTGGCGTTAGATTCTTGCTTTGAGACCACACTAATCAGGTCATTTGCACTGTATCAAAGAAATTTACTTCTCCGTTCCACTAGGTCAATTACAAGCTACTTGGGAAGCTCTTCGTTTCACCATCCACACCCTTCAGTGAACTCGCATTATGCTAGAAGGAATTTTATGACAATAATATCCTGAATCAATGGATCAATTCACCTGATGGCATTGCTAATTACTTAGCGCAAGATATCTGGGCAATCAAAGATGATATTAATACATTTCAGGCAATGCACGTCTTAAGGGAAGGCAACTCAAGGGAGCTGCTGGCCAATCTTTAATGCTTAATGCCCACTAATATGCCACCTGATTTAGCTCATTTGTAAATGCTAATTGTAAACAATGTACCTTCACCCGAAATCAATAAACCTGCGGACCCTTTTTATAAAAAATAACTTTGATGCACTACCAACACATCCAAGAAGCATCTTTAAATGCTTATCTATTACAAGTCCAAGCCTAGATAGCATATGGATGTCTCACATGCATATCATTAGAATTGATAACCACAGTCCAGTTAACACGACATGATATTAAATACCCCCAGAAGGGAGGGAAACAAAAAACCGATAAGATAGGGAAACCACCTCTTCCAACAGGGTATGTATGTATGTATGTGTGTGTGCGTGTGTGCGTATGTGTGTGTGTGTGTGTGTGTGTGTATATATATATGCATGCTAGACTTCTACAGAAAAAAATTCTAATATTGTTAGACTTTGAGAAAATCCAATGTAGCAAGGAAAAGGGACTTTAAAACCTTTTAAAGAAGATATCTTAATGTATTTGGACTCTATGAACTTTGAAGGGAGGAGGAAGAGAAATAATCTCGAATCAAGAGACAATGGGGAGACACAATGGATTAGAAAAGTTAACCATAAATAATTATTATCGCTTAATTATAAATAATTATTATCGGATCTTTCTATAATTGAGATTTTAATTAAATTATCGTAAATCTAAAATCTTTAACAGCCGCTTGCATCTCCATGTGAATTTTAACTAGTATAAAAATCCATAGCCATAAAAACAGTCAGTGCTGAACAAATTTAACAATCAAGTTTCTAGAGACTCACCATATGTAATACAAATTATCTGTTGCTTGTCTCTGGACTCTACCCAGCAGCTCAATCTGCACAATTCCACCTATACAGATAACTGGGCGTGGAAGCTTGAAAGATTGCAAAACATTTTCCTGGTGCAAGACAAATCATTGTTATCAAAGTTAAATTATGAGGGAAAAAAACATTGTGCAAGCTTTGTTGCCAAATCACTAACCAGCAACAAGATCCAAGAACACTAATATCAAATGTGTACACCTGCAGTTTCAAACCATCAATGCACCAAAATTCTATCTGATCGGATAATTATTTTGATACAACCTATTCACCTATCTTCTATAATTTACAAACCATGTAGCCTCATCCACTCTTCCAGATTACAAATGCAACAATAAATTATGGCCCCAAGTCCCATCTCTGATTCTAGCATCATCAAGGCAAGGAAATGCATTCATGTGTATATGTATATGTGTATGTGTGTGTTTTAAGGAAGATCTCAAGGCATGGTCCAAAATTTGCAAACCTTATAGCCTCCTCCACTTTATGGTCCATATTACAAAATGCAATAACATATTATGACCCGCAATCCCACACAGTTGGTTCTAGTCTCATCCATCAAGGCAAGGATATGTTTATGTATGTAGGAAGATATCAAGGAGTGGTGCCATCTACAACCTAAGTATTTATGTATGCGGACATTCATGAACACAAAATATACAAGACTACGAGATAAATCACGATCCCTCCCTCTACCCTCCCCCTGCATGCGTGGCAATATCTGCTTGCATTCTTCATATTGTTCTTTTATTGAAATACATGCGTCCAATAAGTTTTTTGATTGTAGCTACAATTTTCTTGAATCAATGAATTTGAATCTACAGAGACCCATACATCTATATATTGTGAAACTTCTGCTGTCACGAGGACAACATGCTGTGACTGCTGCATATTGATGAGTCATGTAACAGTAATGAGTCATGTTTATACGTGGGCGCGAGCTTGAATGCAAAGTTATAAGCTAATGAGACTGGTCATTGCATGTGCAACCTGAATCAAACATATGGGTTTCCAGAAATATAACAATGAAATCAGAATAAAATGCAACATCTTACTATTTTCCTTGGATCTAAGCTTATCTTAGATGTGAAACATCAAACCAACACCCTATTATCAATTCAGAAGAATATAAGCAGACTATATACAGTAAGATTCAAACATAATTACCAAACAATAATTTATTGCCTGCATGGTTAGACAACCACATATGCAGTTACTTTAAGTTGTAACAATTTGCAATACTACAAAACAAGATTACTTCAAACAATTTGCAATACTACAAAACAAGATTACTTCAAACCAGACACCTGGCAATCTAAGATTGCCTGCAGCATCACCGCCCATCCTGAGTAAACTATGACAAGAAGTTGTGGAATTTAAGCCAAGAACATTATAGTTTAGGTAGGAAGCCAAGTCCACATTAGAAATCAACATTGCCATAGAGGTTTACCTCTCTGCACTTTATAGTGAACCATACTCATCAAGAAAATGAGTTGTTTGCTACCAGAAGCTGGGCTGTTGATGAATTACACTAAGGCTACAGCTTTTAGAGATAAATTGCACAAGATAAATGAATCATACAGTAGTTCAACTCACCTGCACCATTGGAAATTCTGGCGAAACATATGTCCAGTTGTAGTTGTCATTAGCAGCTCCATGACTATTTGCATACCCCTCTGTGACAGAAGTTCCGGTCCCTTGGGACAGCCTGGAATGACCCATCCGAAAACGCACAGATTTTGCTGAATATATAGGATCACCAAGCTGAAAGAACGCTGAATAAATTTTTTTAAAAAATTAACAACAGAGCATCATCCAAGCAAAACAGAATCATGTAATGATGCAAAGCATCCAAAGACAAACCTTGAAAAGGCTGTACTTTTATCTCATCAATGATGCATAACTTGGAACTAGTCTGTAAGTTAAAGTTTCAGGTACTCCAGGATCTGCTTCTCCTCCACTCGACCAGTAAGAAGGCCTTGCATCAACTTCTTCTCTTGGTTCCAGTGTATTAAGAATGCTCTCATCTGGATAATTGTCAGTGCTGGAAGCACTAATGGCCTCAATACTGCAATTACTTTTGCCTTTAGGTGAACAAGGCAGTAACTCAAATATGTATATACCTTGTGCTCCCTCTCCAGGCTTTCCCATTCAACAGCAGTGCTAGGTCCAACTTTTACAGCCTTTTGTGAACTGCTTACCTCAGTAATACGAGTAAAATTTGATGCCTCCGGGCAAATTCTTAGGCACAGATTTTTGCTAAAACCACTCACAATAACTACAACACAATTCCAAATGCTGCTCTTACACATCATATTTGGGTATAAATAGAATTCCATAACAAGAACAACAACAATAAATATTTGTAAGGTATTACAAGCAATGTTATTATCCATACTTAGAAGCAAATAAGACATCCAATGTAACATATTCTTGCCTCATTTCCCACAATTCTTTTCCAACATGGACAAGGTTTGCAAAGCATCAGCTTAAAGAGAGAAAGCACTAATGAGCCAGTAAGACAAATCATTTAGCAAATAGCATACAGATAGAATCATCATGATGGAAGGGGTGGGTGAGAGAGCCACAGGTATCAACTAAATGACATAGCCAACATCATTACTATCCAAAAGGAAATCACACACCCATGGCAAAATGCCAAAATGTTTACTTCACACAACCCTCTATGGCATCATGCATACCTAGATAATCAACAGAAAAACTGAATTATGAATTAGAACTTGCTATCTTTAGTTAACTAATGAATTATAGCATCATCACAACCTAAGGTTTTTTTTTTTCCTTCATATTGATGATTTATCAAATCCACTAGGTAAATAACACAAGGATGTCAAGAAAAGATGCAGCAACAAGTCATTTCACCTTCTCTCATGCTAATTTTAGCAATTGTATACTACATTCTGTTGACAAGATATATTATGGCCATAGTTGATTACACGTCACTTCCTAACCACTCTCAATAGAAATAAGCAGAGTTCTTTATCGAAATCAACAAAAGACACCAAGTCAATTTCACATGAATCTGCTTCTGAAAGTGCTCCCATGCATAACTTCCAACAGCCACAGTTCATGTTGAGTTTTCAAACCAATAATTACGGACTCACAGAGTGAATCACTATCAAATGTCTGCCATTAAAGTCAATAACAACAACTAAATTAGAAGGGAAGCTGATCAGACCTGAAGATGTTCTCAGAAAGTCATATTACTGCAAGGCCTCTGCTTCCTACCCACAAGGCTACAAACATTACTTTTAAGAATTTAAGTTTCAACAGAAAAGTATTTTCTCAAACAACTGTAACAAGATAAAATCATGTAATTTTCTACTATTCTCATCCCATACACAAAAATATTGCTCAATCGATTTGAAGTCCCCAGTTCTTTCCTACAACATTGTTAGCCAGGTTCCTTACATTGTACAGGAAAGTCTTCCTCTTCCTATCCCACAAGGCTACAAACATTACTTCATTCAAAATTATAGGTTTCAACAAAATGTATTTTCTCAAACTATTGCAACAAAATAAAATCATGCAATTTTCTACCATTCTCATTCCATACCCCAAAAGGTTGCTGTATGGATCAAACTCCACAGTTTTTTTCCCTACGACACTATGTTAGCCAGGTTCCTTAGGTTGCGCAGGAAGGTCTACAGTCTTACAGAAGCATGCTTGCTGCCTATCTAGCAATAAATGAAAAGATGCTTAGCTGATGCCTCAACAATTCTCCATACAGAAATTATAGGATCAAATGCACCATACATATTGTTTCTGATAATAATAACTAGTAAAATTCCTCCATGCCACTTCCTACTGAGGAATATGGACACTCCATATAGAAGTAAAATTGTTTCTGAACTTGCCACCACAATGAGATATAGAATACAAAAAAAAAAGATTGTAACAAAAGTGTACGTCCCTCTTACCATATAGCTATCACCATAAATGAGAAAATATGATTAGTTTAAAGTATGAGTACAACCCCATAAAGGTGATAGAATATTCTAGGCTCAAAAAGTGCCAGAAGCCACAGACTACTCAAGCTCTATATTCAATCCCTTGGTAAACTTTAACAAACTGCCCAAATTTTTTCTTTATTCACATGGCTCAATCGACTCATATCAACTAAAAGTAACAACCTACTTCATTACCATATTCCATTTAACAAAGTCATCACAGTATGCATAGGCTGTGATGCCCCCACCCTCATTGATGGCCACCTAAAGTTCAGAATCTCTTAAAATTTACAGATAAATAAATATTTTACATGATCATTTGGTGACTCTTGTTGAACCATATATGAATTTCCTATATGGTGCTTAAAGCAAAGAAATCAAACATCCATTGAATTCATATAAATTTATTAACACAAATAAGCCTTAAATCACCAGTTATGTTTAATTTTATATATCTAACAACAATATAAAAGTTAACCGCTTAACTATATAGTATATGTACTAATAATCCTATAGAGCATATAACTTGCACTGACTTAACTCACAGAAGGCCTTATATTCTTTATAATGTCTTAACTAATGCATTCTATACCTGAGCTAGAGAATGGACAAGTAGTGCATATGCGGCTACAGCTCTGCCTAGACAATCAGGCACAAGCCCATCTATACTATATAATAAAAAGGCAAAAGCCTGCAGGTTATCTTCAACCTTTCCAAGAATGTAAGTGGCTTGATGAACAGCATCAATCTTCAATTATCTATCTTCAACAGATTAAAGCTTTCCACATCATGATACACCAAGATTCAATTTATACCACTACTAATGCCATGGTCCTCATCCAACAAAGGTCACAACTTGGTCAACAAATTCCCAATTTCTTTTCTGGAGTATAATATTCTTTTCTTTCCCTTCTTTTTTGCATATGTGCATTTTTTGGGTAGGGAGGGTCTCCTCAAAAGTAATTCGAAGTGGGTAAGAGAATCGCATGCAACATCACCTCCAATCAGAGAGCAAATTTCACATGAATTATGAAAATATACAGCTCGTCAAACAAGAAACCAAACATATCCAGCCACCATGGGATAAAAATTGTTAGAAGTTGCCAAAGTTTAATTATTTTCATTTACCTCTCGCCAAAAAGTCCAAGTATGAAACAATAAATCCTAAGCCTTTGCATTAAATTTCAGGCCAAAAAATTCTGAGGAGATCTCATTCTGATTCTCTCACTAAAATGCACAATAAACAATAACCACCTAATGCCTTTGAACCACTTTTGGGTAGAAGAGATTATGTGATATAATTTTCCTATAATCATGTATTGAGATTTGAGCAAAAGAAATGATCCATTTATCCCAAAATGCGAGGATCTGGAATTGACCTCTAAGATTCTCCTAAGTACAAGAAATCAGATTTTGAAAATGCAAGCAAATCCACTGCTTCCTCCCCCTAGGAAGTTTTGCTCCAACAACAAAAGAAAAGCTTCACCGACAAAGAACCCACACAACACTCCCAACATTAATCTTGAGTATAAAGGCATAAACAACCAGATGTTTTCCACCATCTACATTGATTTTGGTAAGAAAATAGTGAATTCCTTCACAAACTGTATCCAACCACAAATTAACAGCCACTGCATAAGAAAAACATATGAAGCTGCTCTAATATCTCATCCATTAATGCAAAGAGCAAATTAAGGCTTTCTCTAAAGGAATGCTTACAATAGAAGTTCCAACGAGGGAAAGGCCAGTTAACAAGCTTTCAAAGACGTTGAAATAAATGTTTTAAGTACTTTGTGATTCCTTGCATAAAGAAAATGTTATGAATGTAGGGTACAGAATCAGAGACACATTCTTAACAGGGAGGACCATCAAAAAGATCCACCTTCATAATAAGTTCTGTCCTTTGGCTTGATTCCAGATACTAAATATGACTACAACAGATATTTATAACTCTTGTGAGATATTATTCAAGCATCTGTTAAAGGTGGCTCATGGAAACCTCCCAAGACATTGGGAGACAGTCTAATTGCTTGGCTGAGAGGCACTAAAAGGCCCCACTTTCTGTCAATTAAAAGTTCTAAGTAGAGTGGTACCATTAGTCCAAGAAAGTTCATGCTTGGGATGCTTGAAATATCCATCCTCAATTTAGTTCTAGGTTCTTGGAAATATTCATAGAAGAAATCTAATAAATGTTCCTGCCCTACATCAAGAGGCTGAATGTCTCCATCCTTGGTTGCATGTGACCAAACCAAATAAATTTTCATAGGTCCAGAAGACAGGATTGACCATACTGGATGAGTTCTGAAGAGAGCAATCAGAAGAAAATGTTGATTCTAACAAACAGAAAAGTATATCATATTGCACGGATAATAAAGAACAAATGAGAGCATGGTTCCCAGTTCAAAAAGGAAGAAAAGGGAAGCAGAAAGGGGTATGTGTGACCGATTTCTTTTTTTAATGAAGATTTAAATTTTAGTATTCACCAAAATATTATATGTTCCCAACATATATTTAAAAATCATTATGAATTTCTAACTCCCACTTAGCTGGTCAGATATGACGAAGGACTTTAAATTGCACAGAATTCTTTGTATGCTCTCAATATGGCCAACTTCTTGGACATCCTACTAGACTCGGCTCTTTCCCCCTTGAATCATGCTAATAACAATAAATTTTAATTAATCATACCCTTTTCTTTTGCCAGTTGCCCTGACCCATAGAATAAAAAAAATTAAAAAAAAACACTTAAACCTCTTCCCCCTCTCTGAAGTTTCCTATACAGAATCAATCATTAATTGCTGCTGCAGCATTTCAGTGAATCATTATAACGTGAATGCATCTAGAATTTCTAATCAACAAAGACAGACTCCAAGGAATTTCCTGTGTTAGGTGTAAAAATAGCCAGGCTAAAATTCCAAAACATAAACAATAAAAAAAGCATTTCTGTTCTACGTGTTATGAGATTGCCTGACAAAACATAAACTAATTCTCATCTACAGCACGAAACACCCGCACGCGATTGAGATACAACAAAGCCAGAATATCAAAACAATAACACAGCAATATTTTCCGCCTATTATCAAATCAGCTAAACAATATACATTAACCCTCTTCTACAGCACAAAAGACGGCGTCTCACCAAATCGGCGCCAGGATCGGGACACAGCACTGGCACGCACGATATCGGCCGGATCGTCCAGGAACATGAACACGGTCGTCGACGTGTCCGGCCCAAGCCATTCCAGGAGATCCCAACAATTCTCCATCCCAGCAACCTGATCGACTCAAAAACCACAACAAGGAACCCATCACACCCCCTCCACCAGACAGCGCCTACCATGGCGCATCCAAACCAAAGAAGGCGAAGAAAATGATGGAAGGACGCGAAAGTTACCTCGCGAAGGCCGCCAACGATATCTGAAGGAGAGAACGAAGCAGGGGCCCCCAGCCCCCCTCCCTAAGACGAGATCGAGATCATCGGACAAATTCTAGAGAGATCGAGAGAAGAGGCGGAGGGCGAGGAGAAGGAAAAGGGAGAACAAAAAAGTCCTACGGGAAAGGGATGGGAACGGATGGATGGCGGCCACCGATGAGCCCTTTTCGAGAGATGACGGGCCACCCCCTCTCTCCCAATTAACTTTTAATTAATTAAATCGCGCCACGGACAGGGTTTGATATTTGAACCTCATTATTTTGCCAAATGAACTGCGATTTGTTTCTCTTTCGGTAGAAGGTGGCGGAGTGGATATACCAATGTTTCTTTGCAAGACTATGATTAGATGTCCACCACCCATCCACTCTTTATCCAGGGCAAATAATAGAGACGGTGCAAAGTGACCTGCGGTAGTCGGTTGCTGGAAGACCCGTTTACGAGCTGCCGCTTCTGGAGCGCACGAGGAGGGGAGAGGCCTGCACCGGCAGTGGCCGGTGACGTGGCGCGTGGTATTAAAATAGGGGGGGTGGAATTGCTCTTTTTCCTGGTTTAAGTCTGCGGGCGATTTGTCGCACTGCGTTCGGAGCATGAGACATCGAACAGCCGTGGAATTGAGAAGGACAGGATTCCTATTAAGCTAGAGGACGGTGATACAATCAGTGGCGAAAGCTGGCCCGGGAAATGCTCGAGAGCTCCAATTGCGTGACACAAAGGTTTTCAAGGCTACCAGTAACCGGACGCTACTTTTAAATAAGAAGGATACACGCTAAATATTTTTATTTCCGTATCGGTTTAAAATATGATCTCAACTGAAAAGATGCGAAGAGAGCACGAATCTGGTTATAGAGAGGGATAACTTGCAATGCATGTCTCAGCCAAAAAAATAATAGTTAAAATATTTGTTAGTTGAAATAATATATACACAACAAAATAAATATTAGTTTTAATCTTGAAATCGGGAATGACGAGATTTGTATTATTCTGAGAACAACAAGATTTATTGAGATTATTAGCCAAATGAAGGTGAAAGCCGGCCGACTGAAAAATGATGTCAGAGTGAGGTTTGGGCTGTATCTTTTGCACGAAAGAATGATTCTCCTTTTTTTAGCGATGTCAACTGTTTGGATGCAAAAATTTCAAGTCCTTGGGAGACCGCCGCCTATAAAAATAGCACATATGATGGACATAATGCTTCAACATCAGATACCTTATGCAAAGTAAAGGAAGAGAGAGAGAGAGAGAGCATCATACTCTCCTAATCAAGAGTATTCAAAAGATTGGTATGAGTGAGTGGGAGGAAGAAAGAGGGCTATTATAATTAAATATAAGTATAGTCGTATGCAATCTTGGAATGGTTTAAATTTCTGGCTAGATAAGGCAATGGAGAAGGGGGCGTCCACTGTTCTAAGACTAGTAATTAAAGAGTTTAACTCAAAAATTTAAAATCAAGTTTCTAAGTCTCAGACATCAGAAGTGCTTCTTTTTTTTATTATTTTTTATTATTTTTTTTATGGGTAAAGTTAAGACATCAGAAGTTTGGGACATCTTTTTTGTTCTGTCTCGAGACTGTAGTACAGCAAGTGGGTCGGTATGCGTTCTTTCTACCCAAGCTGCATCATGCATACTCCAAAATGCGTAACATTTGAACAATATTTCTGCACATAAGATGTTCGTTTAGTACCTTACATATCTTACATTTAAGAGATCCTAATAACATTTGTTTATCAGTTGCAAAGAAAACTCAAGCCTAGTATCTGCAATATGAGAAATTCTTCCATAATCTCTATGGAAAGATTGATAAAACTCAAACATTATTCTCAGAAAGGAACTGCTTTTATCTCGACAAAAATACCATTGTTTTATTGAATATACCCCCGCTACTTGTTTTATCATGGCCCCCTATTTTGGAAATCAAACCTTTCGTTATGTATCAAGCTTTTAATCTTCAAACAAGAATCATTGTCATATCATCACTCTTCTAATCCAAAGCATGAAAAAAGCAATCTTGTGGTTTGATATTTTTCTTACAAATGTTTATCTCATGACGATCATAACAACAATTACGACGTTGATTGTGGAATCATGTCCACACACATAACAACAGAAAAGTTCAGACAGGAATGATGTATGTTATGTGTGGATATTGTTCTTCTAAGCCATAGTATAACAGCAGTTTTGTGGTTTGTTGTTTTTCTTACAAAGGTACAGCTCATGATGATGATGAAAGATGATAATGATAAGAATACATAGCATCTCCTTTTGAATTGTTAAATCCATGACCTTCCATCCACAGGGATGGTTCTGTCACCCTTGTACGCACAAGAAGCAGCTTAATAAATTCTCTAACGAATCAACTCACCGTGCTTTTTTGTGCAGTAGCCCTTTGCATATGATAACCATAAAAGCTTCATCCATAATGCAACTTAAATCCATGTAACAACCCTTTTAGCTTGTGCTTCAGAATGTACAGAGCAGACGCCAACACATGGGCAAGTTTCACAAAGCTAGGTACATGTATAATTAAAAAGTATGTTTAAATGTGCATATGGCATAAAATTATTTTTGAAATACTTTACAGGCCACAAAAAGAAAAGAACAAAAAAAGTCCTTACATTCACTATATGTTATACACATTGCCTCGAATATCTTATATTTGATTTTGTTGTTCTACAGACTACATCTCATTCTGCAGAGTTACATATGGGTGGTAAAAATCTTTTTCTGCCTGAGCCCACTAGGATATATCAAGACAGAGTCAACACAAAGACCACCTTTTGTATGTGTACAATCGATTTGCGTCATTGAGAATTTGAGTTTGGTCGATATGTTGGAGTTCTCTACAACAAATCTCCTACATGGTAAAGGATCCAACTCCCTGGCTCATCTAAATAACACTGGGAGAGAGCATGCTGGCCATCTGATGTTGACAGCTGAAACCGCACAGGTTTTATATCCCACCCATGGACGTGTTCGGAACTCCATATTCGACGGCCAAGCCGCTTGGAGGTCGGCCTAGATGGAGCCGGAAGAAAGACTGTATGTGCCAACTGGGAAGCAGAAGTCCATTTCCCCATCCACCTCAAACCACCAGATTTGCTGAAGATATGCAACCGCTTGGAATCTGCAAGCAAAACATTGAACACTTGTTAATCCCATTTCTCAACATCACTCTACGGTCATAAGCATATCATAATCTGGAAATGAAAAGCTGGAACCATAACTTCAAAATGAAAGACTTGGACTAGAACATCTAAACTCCCTTTTCCCTCGTCAACTTTACTGATATCAGTATTTATTCCTTGTTCAATTGTATCAAAAAAATGCCGATTCAATACAAAAGGATACGCACTATAAAGCTATGACGACGGAATATTACAAGCATATGCAGGGCAAATGCTTTGACCGTACAGAATGCAAATTATGATAGATCTCCATTCTTTCAAACATTAGAAACCTTTTGCTAGATGATTGTTAAGTTGCAAATTAGATGATTATTACCACAATTCATAATGTAAAGTGTGATAAGAACTTCAAATGAATTTTTATGTAATACGACGTTCCTGCAAACATTTTAGGATTTAGTATGGTAACTTGGTAAGTGACCTTCCTCCTACCAAATGAACTGACAATCTTACTGGAGATGTAACCTGCAGTATATATTATGTAAAGGGAGTTGACATTCCCAAGAGAATAGGAGTCAACTAAACCATGTCCAACAACATATTTGGTAAATGCCAACCCACAACACATTGGCAGTGGCATATAACAGCAATGGTTCCAAATCCTTAAAAATATCAGCTGAAGCCTCAAATTATTTTTTTGATAATAGATTTTTTGAAGCTATTCTTCTTTTTTATCAACATGTGCAATGATTCTGTAACAGGAAGATATATTGCACTTCCTTTCTTAAATAATCCAATCAATTGTTTCAAAAATTCAGGTTGGGACAATATAGATACTGAGTGCTTGTCCAAGCTGTTGCAGAATGACAACTGGTGACCACCTACATTTGCAGGTCAAAGTGAGTGAAAGGGAGAGGAAAAAAGAAATCACATTGAAAATGTTTTCTAATTTTCTAACCTCATAATCAACATGCCATGATAGATGAAAACAATGATGCAAAGATTATTCCAGTTAATTAGACATAAAACTATATAGTTTGCAATTCAACATTGTTTAAATCCATCTGACTAATTAACAAATACCTTATAACGTAAATATTTCAATAATTCACCACAGAATTTGTTTCATCATAAGCAGTTTAATATTTCACAATCCCTAATTAGCAAAGGATGAGATTTTATGATTCATCAAGTTTCGACCACTTTTCATGACATATGCCTTTGCGAGATGGTACAAATTCTGGGATGTAGTAGCTGTGGAAAAGAGAGGGTTTTGCACCAACACATGGAAAGCCAAAACCTACTTGTACATTATCCGGTAAAACACAAAAAAAAGGAAGGGGAGGGGGTGCATGCAGTCAACTTCAAAAGGTTAAAGCATGCTGGTCCAGGTAGTTGTTTTCACAGCTAACTTCATAAACTCAAAAACTGGATAAAGATAGTGATCAAGACCAAGAACCAGTCACTCCTGTCCACTATTTAACACTAGGCAATGGTGGCACATGGAGGTGTACAGGCCTTCAGAATAATGTAGTCAGATATAGAATCCAATGTGAAAGAACACAAGCAAAAAATGTTAGAATTTCCAATCCAATACAACGTCAAGTATCCAATACCATAGAATGGAAATGAGATTTATTAATCTGACCATCCACCATCAATATGTTTTTTCTAATTCACAAATGTTTACATGGTCCCATATTAAATCCTATATTATGTCTTATCACTTCACAGTCATTCCAGAATATTAACATTTGCGTCAAAGGTATTCTATAATCTTACAACAAAGAGAAATTGATGCTTGAAAGAAGAACAGATGCCTGCTTCTTAGAGTAGATCCAATTGAATGAGGTAATGCTATTATGCACTCACATGAAAAAGAAATATTCACAGGGGACTTGATCATAGAAAAAAAATGGTAAGTCTGTGTCAAAGATATTCTGTCTTAAATCAAACAAATATTGATGCTTGGCTATTTTTTTTTAAAAAATGGCCCAGAGATGAAACACATAATTTTCCTGCAACAGGCAAGCATAGAGGGGGCACTGAAACAATGCTAAAGTAGAACATTAATTAGCATAAGAACTTTTCCCTATCAAGCCTGTGCAAATGGAAAGTTAGATTCATTTTTCATCTTCCAGAAAAAATGTTATTGCACAAAAATGGGCTGTAGATCCAGAGAATGAACCTCAAGAGAGAAAGCAGATACACAATGGAAAGAATTACGCACAAAGGGTTCAGCAACAAATTAGGAATTGCCCACAAGAAAGGAAAAGCAGAAACTAGCATTTTAAGCATTAAATCATCAACATTTGTTGAAGAGATTCATATATGCTTCAAAACTTGTCTACAAGTCAAAAGTCCAGAGGCAAGAACATAGCAATGACAGCTACAACACAAAAGTCCCCCCTAATGCACTTGCATATTAATCCATTAAACTACTAACAGCCTTAGCAAGATGATAAAAAGGTTAAGAAATCAAAAAGCCTATTAAAATGGATCTAACATATCTAGACAAGGATGAGACCTGAACAAGCAGGATCGCAAAGTATTGTATGGAACCCCATTCTGCTGGGCCTGACACAAAATCATGTGGCTCCTAAAATGCAAATAGCCACGTGTTTAAAGATAGAAACCTGGTCATACACGATAAAGAAACAGATACAGCAGCTGGATACAGATACACCAGAAGTTCAGGATCTTATATCGTGGTGACAGCACATCAAGAATTTACTATCAGGACAAATTCTGTGAGAAGCGTCTAAAGGCATAAAGACAAGACCTGCTGAGCTGAGTAATAAGCAGCGATAAGGACACCCTAGAGTTTCCAGAAACCAAAGGTAAAGTTACACAAGGGTAAGTTATGGACAAAATATTTTTTAAATGTGGGAACAACATCTGTAGGTTGAAGAATGCTTGCTAGTTAATGGATCTTCACAGTCGTGGGAACATAAGCTCCAATGAAGAAATAGATTTAGCTAAGATATTGCTTGGAGTACTGATTGAGGTTAAAATACTGATAACTTCGAGCTTCAATTCATCAGGCAATACTATTACCTATTCAGTTTCACAGGTCACGTTATTAGCAGGGCAAGATATATTATAGGTTCATATATTAATGAAAACAGAAAAGATTAATACCTGGATTCCTCTGTGGGAATGTAATTCCAGTATCTCCGGTCATCGATCCCCGTAATCAACAGAGCCTTTGAAGAGATTGACATACAAAGACCACCCTACGCTTCTCCAGCCAGAATTCCTACAACCCAGAACATAAGAACTCTAAAGTTGGATTAAGCCAAAAGAAGAAAGTAGGAAAGAAGAAATAATCTTCCAATAGCCATATATCTGACCTCTAGTGACAAAAATCAAGCATCAATCCCCTTTCCAATTCTTTTTTGAAACACAAAGATTCCACCTTCGCCCTCAAAACCAAGAAGTCGGACGCCCAACCCCAACAAGAACCTAATATCCATCACATGTATTTCACCCTAATTCATCTATTACTACTCATCCATACCAGCGTGCAATCAAAACAAAGAAAGAAACAACACATACCTTGGTTCCCCCATCGAAGGGATTTGGCCGGCAGAGCCGCGAGAAGATTTCCTTCAGGCTAAGATGCCTCTTCTTGCTCTTCTCATTCTCCACCAGCCCCATCAGATACCGATAGTTCCGCGGGAGCTTCGTCTCCCACACGAAATCCGCCGATGCCGCCCCCCGAAACGCCCGGCCGAGCCGCGCCAGCCGGCAGATCTCCGGTGGGTCGAGGTGCAGCAGCACGGCCGCCACGCAGCTCTCCGGCAGGTCCCCCAGCCCCGTCTCGTGTCCTCCGCCCTCCTCCTCGGGCCCCACGATGCTCGACACCCCGCCCCATCCCCTTTCCAAAACCCTAATCCCACCAATTCCCTGCTCCCAAGCCTCGCATTCACCTTCCCAGCTCCAATTCAATCTAAAAATCTTCCAAGAAAATTTAGGTTTCAAAATAAAAGGACGAGGAGGAGGCCACCGTTGGCTACTCCGGTTCACGATTGATCGATCGATCGAAAACCGTTTTGATCTCGGATCTCAAGCTCTAGAGAGAGAAAAAGAAAGGGAAAGCGGAAGAAGGAATCAAGGAAGCGCGGTTGGCACGCGGAAAGGGGGAGAGAGAGAGAGAGAGGAGAGTATTAAGAC
>KE504785.1:945056-961460 GCA_000441515.1 Elaeis oleifera | reverse complement strand
ACACAACAACCTACCCTCCCTCCCTCCTCTCTCTCTCTCTCTCTCTCTCTCTCTCTCTATTTAGCATCCCCTTGACCCTCCCCTTCCTTCCTCTTCTCCCTTGCTTAAGTTAGGATTTCCCTCAACCTCCTTACCTCCTCTTCTCTCCCTCCCTCCCTCCATTCTTCCTCTCCTCTTCTCCCTGTCCCTCCCTCCCTAACTCTCCATTTCTTCACATCCTAGAATAGTACAATACGAATCTATACCATGCCAGACCAATTAGTAATAGAGATGGCAATCGAGTCAAGCCAGACAAGATACAAATAGAATCGAATATAGAATAGATCAAAATTCATCAACTTGAATTTAATTAATTTATTGAATAGATCAAAAATCCATACTTGAATCTTACCATGTACTAAATAGATAATCTAGCATGATCTACGATGAATTAAATAAGCTTAATGGGTCAAATGGTTAAGCATTGCCACCCCTAATTGCTAGCCAGTATACCCTCTAATACCAACTCAGCGAAGCTTGTTATCTAGTGTTAAGAAGTTTCTTGCACAACCATCCTGTAGACAGTCTATGAAAGGCACAAGCTTTGATGGTCTATAATTAAAATTATGGGCTAGTCAAACATTAGTTACATAATGATATATAATGCACTAAATAAAGGCATTGCTTGGGAATAGCATGAAAACATCTTTCCTCTCTACATGTCAGTTCTTTAATCCTCACTTTCCATCCCAGTGTAAACTTTTTCCAACGTCAAGATATGTTTCCACTTAGAGCATTAAAAACTCCTGTAACATTAATATACATGCTTAACATTAATATACATGCTGCGCAACCATGATACGGTTCAAGTGACATCCATAAGGATAGAGGTACTTCATGCAACATACACAAATCACTTGCAGCTTTGATATGTATTACGTTAAGAACCAAAACCTCCTCATTGCATACTGGGCAGGCCTGGTACAGAAAAGAATGGATGGAATCAATCTCGTTGTACTAATAAATTAATGAGTTTAACCAAATTACTCCAATCTACATGTGAACAATAAGATATAAACATGAGAAAGTGCCTAGGAAATTTGAGACACCAATATAAACAAACCTTTGTTTGGGAGAACATACAAGCAAGTAGCAATCTAAAAGACACAGTAATGCTGCAGAGGAAAGAACGAAACTCTAATCTAATACAAGAACAGAGTGATGGAAACCATTTGAGTTCTTTCCAAGTACTGAAATTGGCTCATTAATCTAATGGCTGTATTATGCTTTGCTTTTCATCATATTTGATCTTTTGGTCAAAATGTTACTCGTCCTTGCTTGTTAATAGATGGCAAAACTAAGACTCAGAACTACAGATTCACTGGACTGCTGGACTAGAGTCGTGTCGAAGAATTAAAACTAGCTTATTGACTGAAAGTGACGCATGTTTTCCATGAACCACAACATTTGGTCTCCTATCAAATATGTTTCTCCCATTGTTTGTCCGCCTACAGCAATTTGACTGCTGTTCAATTTATATTTTAAGGATATTGTGATGTCCAGTTTTTCTTATGACGTTACTAAATAAACTTATTATGTTCAGGTTACTGGAAGGCTAAACTATCTTTCAAGAGAAGAGGCAGAAGAAGGAATCACCTTTCAAGGCTATCCACAATGGCTGTAAACATGGAAACACCTTCAAGGTTTGCTGGCTGTTGCAGATCAAGATGTGTCTAATGAACTATTTGAGACGTGGAGACATGGAATTTAAGCAATCATCAGTTGCATGGCTAAGATTTTGGGTTCTATTGCAAAGAAGACCATACAAGCAAACCTTTAGGCTTCAAGTTTTTGCTCATATTAAGACTAACCTAAAATATAGGACCTATATAATAAGACAGACATTCAGAATTTATGAATATATTGAAGGAGTTTACTAAGCCAATAAATACAAGCAGCTTCAGTTTGGCTCTTTAATTCCAACATGTTCTTAAACTACAGATTGAGCAATCAAATCACTGATGGCTGTTATAAACCAAATAGAAATTCTAATATGATTGTTGATAATCTGTTTCCTATTTTTGACTAACAAGTCCCAAATAGCAATTTTCTGGTTATCAAAAGTATTAATTATTTTTTTCCTTTTAGGCACTTGTAGTATTTCTTTACAAGCTGACTTCTCCTTGTTAGGTTTTCCATCAATTACAAAATGTCCCTACATTCATGTCCAATCTCAAATTCATTTGGATAGGGATGACCTAACCATAACAAACCTTTGAAGCAAGGTTTGCAATCTTGGACTGGACCCCATGGGTACTATGCTGATACACTATCAGTATGCCTGGTATGGGGATCGGTTCAGCGTTCCGAGACTTGGTACACCCTTCTGTACTAAGTCTCAATTCAGTACCGATATGGTACAGTATATCTTGTATGGGGTGGTACACACCAGTATGGTGAACTCTGCTTTGAAGAATCAAGATGCATCAGATACGCAAAAAATAACTGACTAAAAACACTCACATCCGAGATTATAATAAGACTGGTGGTCAGAAATCTAAATTCAGATGAATAACTTGTGAAATGATAATGAAAAAGAAATTACCTTGTTGATCTTTAACCATTTCGTGATGCAAGTTTTGTGGTATTGATGTTGACAAGGCAACATCATCAATTTGTCTCGGTTCTTATAAGCCATGCAACATATCACACATCTGCATGTAACAAAAATCATTGGTGAAAGGCACACCTACAACACGAGCTTCTGCAACTCACTCAAGCAACTCATATCAAATATTTTGAGCATTCAATAATTCCTTCAGTAATTTGCTTTTTAATTAAGCTGACTTACTGTAAAATAATGCTCAGGCTCATAATGCCTGGCTGATTTATTATTCAGTTGGTCCTGTCAAAAAACATCTACTTCCCATCCTAGTTCTCCATAAAGGATAGAACAAGATATACTTTCATATGACAAAGGAAGACCTAGAAATATAGAAGTAGAGTTTCGTAGCAAGCTTGGTCAAGATTTCACAAAAGCATAATAATGGCCTACCAAGATGAAAAGCAAATACATATAATAGTGAATAAAGAACTAAACCAAAACATACTCCTCATGTTTTCTTTCCTTGAGAATAACCCGATTTTGTACGTTGAAGTTTGCAGGAAGCATATAAGCTCATCAGATAATCCTCTGCTTTCAGTACCCATAGCTTCACCTAACCGTTGCAATTCCTGAAATTATGAAATTCAAAATTTCAGTTGCAATGTCGATAATCGAAAACAAGCAGGAGTAATATCACAAATAATTAAACAAGAACAATGAATAGCAGGAATGTACTTCTCATGTCAAAAGAGTAACATAAGCTACATTTGTTAATAATGGTGCCTAATTTCAATCTACATCTAAAGAAAAACTGTGCGTGCTAATTCAGTGATGTCAGCCCAAGAAACTCAAAGAATGATTTCCCATCATGTTGCATCACACATACTTATGCAATGTAAATGCAGCCAAGAGCATCAAATCCATCAATGTTTACAATAACATAATCTATGGTCTTTGGGACTTCTAATATGAAGATTCATGAATCTTTTGAGCTTGAATCCTTTTAAGTCAATGTCATTCGCAGAAGCAGGGATTGCTGAACTCTGGTGCCAGTCCTGTTCCCAAACAATGATCTCCTTTTCCTTGAAAAAAAAAAAAGATGTTCTCTGCTCACCCATTCTCTTGCTATGAACAATCATGGTTTAATATTCCATTAGTTCCTCCTGCTTCTTGGCTAAGATGTACTGTAACGTTGGAGTACACTGAAAGCCTAAATTCACTCAATAAGAGATCTTAGAGGACCAGTAAATCAGTTTTGTCAGAATCTTTATAATCCTTGAGAGTTGAGACACTAATTCCTCGTAAAGTGACAGATTTTCTGCTACCTTGGGCAGTCACCAATATTATGGCTATGTTAAACTTTCTACAACCTTATGCTAAGTGATCTATTTTTTTCTTGTCAAACCCTCAGATTCCAACCTAGATCCTCAAATCTCAGGATTAACCTACTTTCTGTAACAAGTTGGCATCTCACAAGAAACTTCAAGCTTATCTTTTATTCTATGCAACCTAACCAATCAAACCTTTTAAGATCCTAGTCTTCTTACCCTTTTACATCATTATATGAATCAAAGCTGCATATCTTTGATTGTGCTTTTTTTTGAAAAAAAAATTTATAGGATGTGCATATAAAGCTCATGACTGTTGGCTGTGACAAATCCTTTTACTTAAAGGGCATGTAATAAGACCCACTTGTTATGTGATACAAGAATCCCATTACTCAAATTATTTTTCAGCATTCTGCCATGTGCCAGGCATGTAAGACTTTGTAAGCAGCGTTGTAGCATTCCTTCCTTTCTGTATAAAAAGCTCAAGTTCTCCCTGCACCAGTGTCAAAGACTGAAAGCGGCATAACACTGAACGACTAGACCTATCCAAGGTTAGCAAACAATCAAATTTCCATATGAAGATCCAACCATTCAATGGTGCAAGAATCTACTAATGGAAGGCAAAAGACCAATACATACAGAAATTTTGTCAAAGCCTCAGTTAAAATGCACTCACAATAAATATCTCTACAGTGTGTTATTATGGATGTGCATACTTTGTAGAATTGTATAAAATCCATAATTTAGCACAGGTTATAGACCAAGCTTGCGCAATAGATATTATAAAGGTGTAGTTTGTGACATACCATGCAAGTCTACAAGATACTCACCAGACCGAGGACAAGGATACAAGGAAGCAAGAGTATGTAGATCTGGTAGGCATAGTGGCACTGAATTATAATGTGAAAATTTTGAATTATATTTATATGGATAGCACTCCAATCATCAGTTAGATGAGTTAAACAACAAGGCTTGTGACACTCAGGCACAAAGCCAGATGACCTAAGTGGAGATGAGAGCCAGTACGCACGAAGTATTAGCTCTAGATAAAGATTGACATCTTGCTTCTTGCTCTTCCAAAAGATGGAATAGTATCTTGGAAGATGTAAGCATAACTGAGCTTGCAGTTCCTTTATAACATACATATACATATTCTTAGGGATACATGTGGTTTTTTTTTGTTGTGTGTGTGTGTGCGCGTCAATGTATGCACATGCGTATTGAAAAAGCAGGTATTGACAAACACACCTCATAAGTCATGTTATCTGGGTCTATACCATCTTCCTGCGCAACCTGTGTATAGCCAGTCATAAATAACTTCAGTTTCAGATGTATGAAATGATGCATTTTCAGATAATAGTGAACTACAATGCAAATTACCTGAACAGATGAGTTTGCAGAATTGAGTTCCAAATTAGCAGAGGAAGATGGGGTGGGTTGTATCTTGAAGAACCATACCAAGAAAATATGTTAGTAGTGCCAGAACTACTAAATGGTCATTACCAGACTAAGAATTATAACAGTTACAATTTCAGTTGTTTCTCTTATAAGTCTAGTTGAAAGAGAAGTTAGCATGTTGCATCTAAATTACTGAACCCAAGAGGTAAGAAGTAGCACTTTTTTGAGAAAATCAACAGTTAATAATCTCAGTACAACTGCTGCAATATCAATAAAGTAAAAGTAGTTAATCAAAATATATATACTAGAGTTGATCTAACTACATTTTACAAACTTCACCTTGTTAACAGAGAAGAGATTCACATAAACAATAAAGCCTAAGTGACAGAAACATGAACTGAGACAAGCAATATCCCATCAAATTGGGATCAGCTTGATGGTTTCCTTTGCCACTTGTACTAACCCAAGGCCCAATCCTCCAAATGGATGAATAAATGATGAACATGCGGCAATGTAGTGAACAACATAATCATGATACAAGCATAACATACAAATAACTTAACTCCCATAAATACTTCAAGAAAACAAAGTTGCTTGGAGACTGTCTTTACCAGCCTCTCTTCCAGTAATTCCACCAAAGGAAGCACCAGCAAGTTTATTCTCCAACTCTTGCAATTCTCTAGCTAGAGCTTCATCTCTAGATAGTTGTAACTCAATACCTGCAGTTGTCAGAGAATTTCTTTCTGCTTCCCTCGAGACATGATCATGATCATGTCTAGAATTGTTACTTGACGAAGCTCCTGTTGTATCACTCTGAGCATTTCTTTGGAAGGATTCATATACACTTTCCTGCATACAATGCTTACTCAAAATAATAAAATAACATTCTAGAATAGTTTTGCAATTATTATGAGTTTATTGATATGAAAAAATGACTACTGATTCTGGAGTTAGATTAGGGCACTTGGTATTGCTTGTCTTTTCTGTTTTGTTTTCAAAAACCCAAGAAGAAAAATGAATTAGACTGAAAACATGTACGATGGAACCCCTTTATTTCTTAAATTGTCTGTAAAACCTTTAGAGCTTTTGCCAGCAAAGATATATTGCTTTCAGAAAAAGATGAGAAGCCGAAAAAGGAATAAGTTTGTGCAAATGCTGTCCTGAGTATCAAGGTGCATGAGGTATCTCACTAACTTGTAGAGAAACAAACACACAAAAACAGCAATAATACCAAAGAGGCCTCTTTTTTTTTGAAAAAGCTGCAATATGTGCTAATATATATAGTTTGTCAATACCTACATGGCTACACTACAAACATGTAGTTGTGCTATGGTTGAAACATTACACATGGAACCATGAAGACATGCCACTCTAGTTCTCAAGCAAGACTGATGAAGTAACAATATAGCATCTTTGGTAACACAAGCAGTTGTTCTTGTATGAGAGTCAAACTAAATGATTCTACCAGTTAAGATGTACTTAAATTGATCTCCAAACTTTTCTATCTGGTAAGTTATGAACTTTTTTCTTTTATGATTAATATGTGAATTAGAGAAGCCATGTGATTGACTGATTAAATTATATGAGTGCATATTTATGGAACCAAAGAATCTAAAATTGTAAAATCGTCAGAGTCAGTTCCCTGAGAACCATATAACAAGCTTATTGGATGCACTTTTGCATTAAAAAAAAAGATACAAGACTATACCTTGCAGAACACCATAGAAGAGGTTTTCATAGATTTAGATTGGATAGCGGCAGTTACACCTTCCATATTGAGCCTATAGCTGCTAGTTTTTCATATGCAAAATCAAGTCCAACTACATTATAAACCAAAGTTTTAGCAAAATTTATGAAATGGTCTCCTGTGAGTCCATGCTCAAGCACAAGTGCCTCACACTCTGTTCACTGTTTTTTTATTCCAGTGGCTGTCCCCCTGTAAAAAGTTCTTTTTGCACAAAAGCCTGGACTAACCACAATTAAGAGCAGGAAGAGAATGCAGCTCTCTTTCCTTCACTAAAAGCACCAGCTCACTCTTATTTGTTTAAAAGACAACATTTTATTGGCCACTTTGAGTTCACTTTCTCAAATGATTACCACAGTTGTAGCTGAACCGAAATAGTTGCCAATGTTATCTACCATTTTGCCTTCGTGTTAGAGGATAAACAAGGTCACATATCAGTTTGAGAACAATGAGAATTTTCTAATGATCAAGATCTGGCAATATCTAGTCATCTGGCAATTCTTGGAACCACAATTGATATAAGCAATTTTGCAAAGCATAAGCTCAAAATTGCCCAGTTACAAATATATCACCATAATCTTTAAAGAACCAACAGATAAAAAATTCCAATTCAAGCTCACCTGAGCTTGAAGATCTTCTGCCAGTGCAGAAACATCATGATCATTGAAGTATCCTCCAAAATTCTCTTCCACCACACAAGGGACAGGGGCATTTACGTAATAAACATTCGCTTGCTGCTTTCCCTTTGTCTCAAATTCCATTCCCATGATAGCCACCTAATTTGGGGGGAAAAACTCCAAATGCTGAATGCTACTGGAAATCATCTAGAATGTACATACACATGCATATGACATCCAATTTATTACTAAACATACAGAACCTAGATTTGGAAATTTAAGGATGATTATCGCTGCATACTTGGGACCAGACATTGTAAATAGTAAAGTAGAAAATGGCAAAGATTTAAGCAATTGAAATGGCAAAGTGCAACTCCATATACAAAATTTCAAAATTTCATAAAGCTAATATAAACAAAGAAGAATGAAATAAACCAAATTTACAGATAAAACTCCAATATTTCTAATTGGATCTAGAATTTTACTATTTTCTCCTTCTGAAGAGCAATACAATTTTAATCTGTACTGTCTGATGCTTCTCAGAAAGCATAGTACACAACAGAAATGTTCGATCAAATACTCGACAAATGACAAGGACACAACAAGAGATAAACATGGTTATATCACAACACAAATATTTACAGTGATTAAGTCAATTTAACTTACAGAAAATGGGTTTTAATGTTGTCCATGGGAAAGTAATTGGATCAGTTAATGCAATGTGGAATGATAAGCCATTGATTTTTAGTGCTTTCTTACCTCACTGGGATATGAATCTTAAAGACTCCTGTATGAGTATGGTGAAGTAGTAGAGAACATACCATCCATTCTTGCACCATGGCATAACTTCATTACTTATGGATTATCATATAATACAAATACATTTTGCCTTTCATTTTTTATGTTTGCAGATATGTTCCAAATTTGTAGCCAATTTTGCCAAATCTTTGTCATTTCTGAACTTTTCTCCTCATTAAATCAAATCCAAATGATGAATTAGTGGTCATGATCTTGGGCCTTAAATACAACTTCCTACAGAGGGAGAAACATCTTGTATCAAGATACTCTGACAATGCAATCCTTGCTTATCAGAGGGACCTCTTGCATTGAAGATTAATACAATTTATTCTTTATTTGATCCCATATTTTTCATGACACAACCAACTACACTTAATTATGGAAAGAATTTTCTTTACGAGAAATATTTATGTCTCAACATAATTATGGCCACATGTTTAAAGATCATAAACCAAAAATAATTCACCAGCAACAACTTCCTCTCTGATCATAGCGGAGAGATCAAAATAAAAGCACGAAAGAAAGAAAGTCCGGCACCATAAAAAAAGTCCCAGAAACGAATCCCAAAAGTCACGAGCATCACAGACTTAAAGATCCTTCATTTTCCCCAAGTGGGTCAACAAATCATAGTGGTAAGCAGCAAGATCCCTTTTTTCTGGTCGCAAACGAAGTAAATTGCCTTGATTGGTACGAAAAGTTCAGAAGACACCAGCTAAAACTGTGAATCCGATTGCGACCATCAAAATAAAAACTGAAAGCTCAACACTTTCACGAATTTCTGTCATCACTGACCCAAGAAACCATCTTCGCACCAAATTATGAAGAAAAAACGAAAATTCGCAAGAAAACAACAGGATATAAGAAAATCGAGGAGGAGAAGGAGGCGGAGGAGGTGATATCTCACCTTCGGAGGAACTTCTGGTCCCTCGCCCGCTACCCTTGGAGTATGCGGAGCCGTAGAAATCATCAGTCTATGAGTAATTATCGGTTGGACCGGGTTAACCACGGAGGAACACGTGCGAATACGGAGTAAGAAAAAAAGAAAGAAGAAAGGGAGGGAACGGAGCAACACAGGCGTGCTCGCGCTTGCTCCGTAGTTGGATGGTCCACCGCTGAGCTGGTGGACTTGGTCCAACCAAGAACTTTTCAAGTGAGTGGCAGTAGCGGAGAAAGTTTTGCATGCACCAGATGCAAGTGATCCAGGACAAATTCCGGAGCATATGCACGGTGGATAGCGCACAATCGGGAATTGGTGAACTACAATGTATAGCGTGGCGTGTTACCCACCATGGGATTTGACGCGGTCCGATTGTACCTCGTACATGCAATACGGAGGCGCAGTAGAGGGCCAGCGAGTCGACTTCCAGGTGGGGCCCGCCTAATCCCAGCCGCTGAGAAGGAGTCAATTCTTCTTCTCCCATGGGAGTCTTTTACCTTCACACTGCTCATTTCCCGGAAGGACCCCTACCCTCTTTCTTTTGGGGGTAAAATAAAGGACTCCTACTTAAAGTCTTGATGATTTTTGGATGGGTCTGTATGCTTGGATTTGAGAAGCATGATTCCTTTGGTAGTTTCTGCAATGATTGAAAAGGAAACTAATGAAACTTGGTAATTTCTGTAATGATTCCTTTGATAATTCCTGCAGTGAAAGAAGGAAAATATATCAACCATTTGGAGTTTGTTGTTAGGTGTGCACCTGAAACGATTAGGTGTATGAAGGTTCAGGGGGAAAAGCATGTTTAGTTTTGATTGAATTATAGGTCTGAGTGGTAGCTTGATGATGGTTTTCCTGTTCATGCTACTGTTGTAACTTTCCATTAAATTTTCTTTTGGTGATTCTAGAAAAGTTTCTGTTTCCTTTCCTCACGTTTTTATTGTTGCCCATTGATGACTAGGTGGCAGAATCCATTGATATTCTATATATAGATTGAACCATAGATGATGGCCCATAGTTCTATAGATAGGACTACAGTGGAAAGGTGGAGAGCAAACACTTGCATGCACCCAACAAAAGATAGAACTACGTACGTACCGTTAGACAATGGTCTTCAAGCTAGAACATGAGCGTGTTCTCTCAAGCCACCATGTTTAGAAGAGAGAGGCATGGCTTAGAGTTTTTCTTTCCTTTTGTTTTAATCGCATAGCGTAGGGAAATGAGTTCATTGGGGAAGTTGAAAGTCCATTAGCAGGGCATACGAGCTGAAGGTTAGGAATTTCTCACCCATGCAGTCTCCTGACTTATGAGATACAAGGGGTCATATTTCTCTATCAAAAACATTGGAATCAAACCAAAAGCGATAATATCTCTCTACAAACGATATAGGATGCTTCAGAGTAATCATTTTATTTAAATTAATTAACTACATATAGATGCATTATATTGCTTTTTCTCCATATCGATCACCCTCAGTGCAGTACACCACGTAGAGACCAAATGATTTTGCCGTCCTTGCAGGCACTCCGTTATTATCATTGGCTTCATGTGGCTGACGTTGGACACCATGTTCGAAGTAACTCTACATCTTATTACTGTTACAATTGATGGTGAGAATTGATGGAGCCATGTTATCCTTTGGGATGCAAACACTTGTTTTTCAGTCTCAAGCTGTCTATAAAGAGATAGTCGTTAGGTGGAACATATCTACAACTCACCAAAACATGTTTCATGTATTAGATAAATTATTGATTAGAACTGTTCTATCGAGTATATCTTGAATCATCCAATAAAAAATTGACACATCATTAATTTTTAAAAAATGATGCTAATAAACTTGATTAAAATTTAAATGATAAAAATTTATTTAACTACTAGCTGGCAATTTTTTCTGATTTGAATAAGAGTTTACTCTCTCGAGATGATACACGTTGGACAACAGTTCTAACCAATGAGGTTTTCATGTATTGGACGTCCATTGCGCGGTATGTCAGATATAAAATGTGCCACGTGTTGGCTGTTTAGATCAGCTTATCTCTTGGTTGGCATTATGGAGAGTGACACACGCCCCTCCGGCACCCTTATCGTGCTTCCTTATCGATCAATATACCGTAGTTATTTTATTCACACATGTTTGAGCCTCTAGTTAAACTAGATGGACTCCATCATCTTGTTGGAAACAGCTTGCAAGTCGTTGCCCACCACAAGGAAGAGAATAGATTCCATCTAATCCCAGAGCTACCTCAAGCTGACTGTTTACGTGGCTCGAGTGTAGGATTTGGAAGCTTAATTAGTTTTCCTTATTTATCACCACGTAATGTAGAGTGACGGTAGAATGGAGCTATTTGCTTGCTAAGAGGAAAACTCAAAATCCAAACGGGATATCCGCGGAATCTCTCCTGGTCTACTGATGAAAAGAGACAGCAACTTCGGAGGGTTTCTATTGGGAAGGAATGCACGTCTCAAGCGTAGCTAATTGGGTATTTGTGGATGACAGCGGGCTGCTGCTCATCTTGATTTCAGCCAAACTTTCTTCGATCCTAGTTTTTTTTTTTTTTAAATATTTTCTATTGTAGAAGGAGTATATCTTTAGTACAGTAGTTTAGAGTCGGCAAAATATGATCCGATCTGTCAATCCGATTCGTATTCGATTCGTTATAAATAGATTTGGATTTAGACTAAATGGATTTGAACTAAACAGAACAACCCATTTAATATTTGGATCGGATTTGAGTTTTAGATTTTTAACCCGTTCAATCTATTTAACCCATTTAATATTCATGTCGGGTTGAATTAGGTAATCCATTTAACCTATTTAATCTATTTAAAATCTATTTAACCTATTTCTGACCTATTTAATCCGATCTGTTTAATCCGTTTAAGACATGTTTAACCTATTTAAAACTTACTTAACCTGTTTCTGATCCATTTAATGTGACCTGTTTAACCCGTTTAACTAATTTAACCTAATTTGATCTATTTAATAAATAGATTAAATAGATCGGATATAAGTTCACTATTTTCTGATCAAACCTGTATTGATCTGACCCGTATATGATCCGATCCGATCCAATTGCCACCCCTACAGTAGTTGTGAGTGAAAGGGGAGTATGTCTTGTATGGAATAGGATATTTTCTTCACCGTGAAATATCTTTTAAACTGTAATACCGTGAGGCCCAAGATGACTAAAGATTCAAGAGCCCAAGATGGTCAGAGGCTAAAGCGGACACCACCTCACGCATGTGGTTGCGGAGACCGACCTATCCAAGCCAAAAGTATCTTTGACCGCGATAGATTGATACAAGAAGAAGGGCTATTATTACGAGAGGAATGTATCTTTAGTTCCACATTGATTGTGTAAGCAAAGAAGGATTATGACTTATATGGAATGGAACCTTCTCTCTCCTATGAAGTACTTTTTGAAGGACAAAATCGTGAAGCCCCAGACGGCTAGAGGCTCAAAGACCCAAGACGGCCGGAGGTCGAAGCTGGATAATACCTCAAACATGTAAATACAAAGATTATTTTTCAGATCCATTTAGTTCATAATTAGAATCGAAATCGAAATGAAATTTGAATACTAGAAGAGAGTAAAGATTGGATTTAGAGGATCAGAATATTTTATCTTTTCTCCGAATCAAAATAAAATGGGACTCTATCCCATCAAATAACTATAATAAAATTATTATTTTATTCTCGTTTTAGAACCCAACTCTTCTCAAAACATGCCCTTAGGCTCTGAAATTATAAGTAAACTATTGACTGCCTGACTTCGGTTGTTACCCTTCTCCCATTCAAGTGTGCCCCACATGACAAATGCACCTAAATAATTGCCTTGGGTATGCTGCTGAGTAGAGCCCAGATTTTGAGTAAATCTTCGTCCATGTGCATGTCATCCTTACAGGGAGGCCATGCTAATTTTCTGTGTCATTGGTGATATCTTACTATATATATAAAAATGATGGTTTTGAAATTAGAAATATTCTCTCTTTCGCTTTACGTGTCATTTCTGATATCCAAAATTTATCTACCTTTTATAGTAAATACAATAAAAGCGCAGATAATTCCTCTCAACAAGCAATTGCAACCTTTATAAGCATCATAGCCATTAAAGTAAACTTTTTAATAAATTTAGTCCTTCTAGGAATCTGATGCTGAGTTTTAAGATAAGTTTCTCAAAAAATCACTAATGTACCGATGAGCTGATGGCTCTCATAAATTTTTATGCAGCTCGGCTACCTTTAAGAGGCTTTACAAGGCCCTCAAAAATTCATGTGGGACCTGGTGCTTCCCTCCAAGACGTCATTATCCATCCAAACTTAGGCCGACGTAAAAAGCTTTTGATGGTTACAACTCTTGCCAGCAGCACCCACCGTCGTACGTAATTCGATATTTTACAGCAGCTTGGAAGCCTCCACAGCTGTTAGTCTTATGATTTAGCTTCGACACTGAAGCAGATGACCACCCACATGTTCTTAATTATTGTGAGCATGGAGGGATTTCAGAGGTCTTCCCAAAAAAATTGGAATCAGCTCTCAACCAGAATAAAGCAACGGCCAGCGTTCTCTTCCACGGACTTTATGATCTTTGGCTTTTCTTGCTTCACGGGTGTGAATATTTCAATGTCCAATCTCGAATTATACACAATAAGATAAATATTAGACATCCTTTACATTAAAAATATTAGATATCCTTAAACTTGATTATGATCATTAGCAACTCGTAGGATTCTTGCTAAATTTCTCAAAACACTGAGATGCTTGCTAGAAAAATCTTCTCTCTAATATGATATTGAACATGAGAACCTCAGAAAAAAAGATATTGAACATGAGACTAGGTTCAGGCATTTGTCATTGCAAGTAAAATAATAGCAAACAAAAAGTAGTTTTAGTTGAATGATATTTTGAAGAATATTATGAAAGATCGAATAGTGTCTGTCAAAATTAATTACCACCTTTATATTTAGTTTGAAACATCATAGCCATTAAAGCAAACTTTTTTTTTCTTACCAAAAAAAAAAAAAAGGACAAACTTTTTTAATAAACTGCTTGGTCCCTCTAGGACTATAACGTACGTAGGTCACCAATAGACTATCAACTCAATGGCTCTTGCAAGAAATTTGACTACACAGCTACCTTTTGTAGTCTTTTCAAGGCTCCAATGACTCCTACAAGAGATTGATGCTCTCTTTCGAGCTTCGTATTTCCGTTCAAGCTTTTGAAGGCTACCAGATAAATAGAGGAGACTGTAAGATCTCCGTAACTCCTTTATACTTTGATTAAAACCTCCTACTCTAATCGCACCAACCAGCACAATTGACATCTCATATAACATCCGGAGTCTATTTGGAACGTGGCATCTTGTATGCGATAATAATTGGAGCTGCCATCTTGTTATTTAATCAAGAATAACTTCATTATCCCATTTAAGCGACCTCCTCTGAACATTGCTTCACAGCCTTGCTAATTTCGTTCCTAGTCAACTTTTGTAGAGTTTTAATTTTTATGAAATTTGATCGCATGTTAAAAATAGTGATGATGGCATTTTATCTCTTGTTGTTAGCAATACGATCACATTTTGGGGGGTTGAAAAGAATGAGTCCATATATGAACAAACGACCATGTTTAAGGGCATAAATTTGATTTTCTATTGTTAAGCAAATGATCAATTATGACCCTTAATTATAGTTTCCCTTACACAAGTGCATCTGCACATGCACTTTGATCATAAGAAATATATGTTAACTAATCAGGCTCCTTTCATAAAACTCCCAAAACAAATCAACTCTTTGCTTCACTCTCTCCTCTCTCTCTCTATCTCGAACATTAATTACATGCGCCCAATTACTAACATATCTAACAAGATAAACTATCTTGGAAAGAATAACAATGAACCTAGACATCGAAATACTGGCAAGCAAAAAAAAAGAACAATATTATCATTCTTCTAAGTAATCCCCATTTGTGCCGCGCTTGAAAGGTCCAAGAGTGTACACAAGCCTTGTACCATGTATCGAGAGATTTTATCAAATCAGACTGTTGGGATATACCGACTGACTCTGTCGCCGACTGATCTTAACGCCGACTCATCAATGGATCTCGATGCCGACCCATTCTCGAGATGGACCGATCGATTTTGCCGACTGATGACGGGCGACACCGACAGTGACTACCGATGATGCCCGGCCTGCGCGCGTCGGCCAAACTGACCAACACCGCCTCCGACCGCCCGGAAGCCGACCCCGCATCACCGACTCCCTATCGGGTGGGACCTCACTGACTTCCCGTCGGATTGGACAACCGACGTCCGACTTCTACAGACCTCTCTAGACGCCGACCGACTTATTGAGTCGCCACCCAACGGCCAAGTCCCGACATATAGTCGGTCAGCTCCTTTTAAAAACGTCGAACGACCGGCATGGGCTGCATCCTGTCAAGAACATGCTGTACGACCGCCAGAGGGCGTTGTCCTGCCAAGGACCTGGGGCATTGTCCTGCCAAGGATACGAATTAATTCTTAGGACCTGTCAACCCATCGACGACATAGCAACCCCCGGCGATGTGACAGCCCACGACGATTTGACAACTCCACAGTTGTCTACATCACCGATGGCGGGACCACATCGTCTCCTACTATAAAATGGGGTAAGGCAACAGCTTAAGGTAAGCCCAGCCAACCTAATCAATTTCTCGGCTCGTCACCGCTGAGTCTCCCCTGGTTCCTCTTTACTGTTGCCTAGTCTCCTCTCTGACTTGACCGTCGGAGGGTCCCCGCCGGAGGTCTCTCCAATCTGTGTGGACTTCCTTTGCAGGTGCTCGTTCCCGACGATCAGGCGACGAGGGGATTGGCCGCAACAGGTTTGGCGCGCCAGATAGGGGGGGCTGTTGTGGGGTGGGCATCGGGGGCATCGAGTCCGAAAGTCCCATACCGAAAGAAATCAAGAGAGTGTACTGCTTATATAGTATGGGCTCCTCTTACCCACGTGAGGCGTCTTTTGCCC
>KE504785.1:918301-937656 GCA_000441515.1 Elaeis oleifera | reverse complement strand
AGCCGTCAAATCGCCCCGGGCTGTCACATCGCCGGAGGTTGCCATGTTGTCGATGGATTGACAAGTCCTAGGAATTAATCGGCGTCCTTGGTAGGACTCTTCCCCAGGTCCCTGGCAGGGCAAGGCCCCTGACGGTCGTACAGCGTGTCTTTGGTAGGACTGCAGCCCATGCCGGTCGTTCGGCAGTCTTGGAGGGCTGGCCGACCGTGTGTCGGGAGACGACCGTCGGATAATGAACTCTGGAGCGTGGCTGGCGTCTGGAGGGTCAGTGGAAGTCGGTGTCGGCCAGTCAAGCCGACACTCCCAGACCGGTCGTTACCGACAGTCGGTGTCGGGGTTGCCCGTTGTCGGTCGGACGGAGTCGATCGGTCGGTCCATCTCGGAGATGGGCCTGTGTCGGGATCTGTAGAGGAGTTGCCGTCGGTTGGTGTCGACGAACCGGCGTCGGTGAATCGATGTCGGAACCCGTGGGAGAGTCGGTACAATGATCAATCGACGTCAGGATCAGTCGGTATATCCCAACACAAACCATCTAACACGTGATTCTTCCTTATGATTTTGGCTTTAGTAATTAAAAACTCAAAAGAAAATGATTAAAAATCAATAACCAATTTATTAATAACTCATCCGTTGATATAGCATATCAGTTTTGCCCAGGGCGCTCCAAGTATCTCGGCTAATTTCTCTCATCGGATCATGACAGCTGTAGCCGAAGGGATGCAGACAAGGGAGCCTGGCGTTTTATATTCTCGGCATTCCCACTAGTCTCCACTGCCTATGTTATTCTATTGCCCTTGCGTCACAGCGAGACAGGAGCGGCCGTGATGCCGCCCAACAAATCTCACCAACCGGTAGAGTTCGAAAACGCCAAACTCCCCTGTCATGTCATGATAGGAGCATTAGGGAAAGTGACGAGCACCTTGGGCCCTATTCCCTGACAACAAGAGACTTGCTTAGATTCCACATTCATGTCACACTAATAATGTAATTCCAACAATGTACGTGGGGAAGCATGAGTTTCATGGAACAACCGAATTTCCAGGTAAATGCAAAAGAGTCGTGACAAGAATTGGAACAGAAGAGGAAAAAAAAGGAAAAGAAAAACAAGTGTCCCACATGGGCTTGGAAATATTGATCGCATTAAGTGTTGCAGATATCCAGAAACGGGGACGAAATAATGAAAATACTTAAAACTCAAGACGATGTTAGAAACAGATTTGAAAAGCATGGGATTCTACTCCCGTGAGTTCAATTTTGTTCCTCCGAACAATAACCACGCTTCTCAGTTTAGAAGCAAGCAAGCTGGAACAAGCAAACACTGGAATTATAAAACGCTTTCCCAGAAACGATGGTTTAGAAGCAAGTAAACTGCACCTAATTTTAATTTAACCAAGTCAAAGGTTAGTACACAAAGGAAGCATATGTAACATCTCTGCCATATCAAGTATCACTAGAAACTACATCATATGAATTTATAAAACAGAAAATATCCAGGTGTCACAAAAGTGATGCAGGCAGTAACTCAGTCCCCACCAACTTGCCTCTTCCACGAGTCCTCCACTATAAGTTCATCTACTCCCCAGTCCTCATAACTGTTACAATGAAGCCAACATCAGCATGCTTGATGATAAAATTACTTTGAAAAAATTACTAGGTGAAATAACTGATTTGCACACCTTCCATCTGGCAGATACCGCCGGATTGTGAATGGTATCTTACGCTCTCGAAGTTCCTTCATTGCAATCTAAATTGGCACAAGGAGTAATAAAATCAGACCAGCTCTGAACGATAAAAATTCAATGTATGAATTGCTCAATAAATGTGTGAGCATACCAAACTGATTTTCATGAATGGTAGAGATACATTTAAAATAGAACATGAAAATATTCAAAAACAATCAGTTCCATGTACCAATAGGGCGAATATTGTCATGACATGAGTATCAACCATCATATTTCTCATCAAGCCACACCTCCAAAAGATGGGATTCATTGCAAAATCTAGGAGGATGATCTCTTGTACTGAGTATAGATGATGCCCGTCAACCTAATATCAACCCTCCTGCAGGTAATTCCAAAGATCCTAGCAGCTGGCAGGTATGGAAGAAACATAGATGCAAGTGGATTAGGCTGAATCTGGATACTATTTACCTTGAATGAACCTCACTAAGCTCAAGTGTAAAATGTGGACCTAAACAACATACACTTGGCATACTGAGGGCCTGTTGCAGGTCCACTCCCTTTTTAGTTTAATCTCTGGACAGGTCTCAATTTGAAGGGCTAGGATAATCAATTCCATTTTATTGTAGTTAACTACAAATCATTTCCAACTCTATTGGAATTCAATTCTTAATTTCAGATCCATCCACAATCCATAGGTGATGTGTCTAAGTTACAGCTAGGTGCAAATAAAGTCCAGGTAATGGTGAGAGGTAGGTCTACTCAACCCACTTGCATCACCGATGCTAACTAGTTGGGATCAGATATCAAGATCCTTCAACTCATCCATTCCTGTCAAATGTTAAATCTGCTACTAAGGTTAAGCACCTTTATATGCTTCTTCACTACCTTTTGTCCATGTAACCTCACGCCTACCACTACCTATGTCCTGCCTCAAAGACACCTCCTATATATTTTAGCCCAGAAAAAAAAAAAAGGATACCTGTTATATTTATCATAGAAATAAAACACTTCAATCAAAATTCAAAAACCTATCTTCTGCCTACACAGATTTCAGGCTTTATTTGAGACCTTATTCAAACCTAATCTTCCTGCTTCAAGAAATACCACCTAAGCATCTTCCTCTCGAATGCTCTTGCTACATCCATTTACTTCGGCCCCACATGCTGGAACCTGATATATTGCAACGTGACTGTTTCTTTAACTTTTCCCCTCAGGTCTCTACAGAATGTCTATGAAAATACACCATGGTAACTCTTCTATTTAGCTGCTTTTCATAACTCCAAATCTATTTCCCAACCATTTGTATCACAGCTGAGTATAATGAAATAGTCACTTTGCAGCATATCTTATCCATTGATTATGTTAGATGCTTCATTTTTCACTTTATTTTCCATCAAATCTGCATTCTATATAATCTGTTTGTCACTCAAATGATTGTCAGACCCTTGTGCCCTAACAGTTTCCTTCACAACCCTAATTTGGCATCAAAATAGAGAATTCCGAAAAAAGTGAAAGGGAAGGAGAAGAAATATTAGAAGGTAAATAGATCACAACTGTTATATGGGAAAATCCACCAAAAATCTTCCATAAAATTAATTCAAATTTCGCAACCACAACATGCTCCTCATATACCAATCAACAGATCTAGGCCTGTGAACTAGTTATCATCTATCCTTATTTTGACTGACTCTAAAGAAACCTACAAGTAGCCAAAGGCACATTACCAAACCATATTAAACACACATCAAAGTTGGACACCACATCAAGAAAACAAGGCATCGAAAGCCAATTTAGCTAGTCAAATCAGGAAGGCTGCATGTGTTCCAGGGCCAATGCAACCACTGACAGCATCGGTACCAAACTTTTCTGCTGTCATGGGATCTCTCCATTGACTTGCACAAGTTCCTCTTAAGGCCTGTTTGATGTTGGTAAGTGAGCATAGGAGAAGTCCAGTGAAACTGGGCACTTCTAGCATTTGGTTTAAAACCCAAAAAGTACGCATCCCGGGTGCCCCAAATGTTAAGTTTTTCACTTCCACTCAAATGGTGTGGAAGTTGCACTTCTGAATACTTGTGCCTCATTGATAATTCAATAACATGTAACTTACCACAGAACAAACATTGAAAGTATGAAAAGTAGACTTTCATTCATACATACAAACGGTTTAAGTGGTCTGCAGTTTCTTGATAAACCACTTCTTTGGAGCGAACTTTTAAACTATTTTTCACTTACGTCCAACCAGACAGGCCCCCATGCAAATTCTCATCCAAAAAAGTCTTTATCTGTTGAGAAAGTCTATCCATAAGTCAAACCAATCATTCTAGTCTTTTCTTCACATTAAATATGATAACCATTTCACAAAGCATCTGTCAGTAGCCTTGGATCGTGACCGCTGAAATCTTTCTACCAACTGTATAAGCAATATATTAAAAAAAAATCATTTCCTCATTACCTTCTCATGCATAAAACCAAATTGGCTTGCCGACATACCGGTTGCTTGTCTAAAGCTTTTCCTCCCATATCTCCTATATAATCCTATACTGACTCATAGCTTTGATTCATCAACATTTAGTTAAATATTGACCTGCATTCTTATAAATCAGAATCGCTACAGCTCTTGAACAGTTTAGCATCTTCATCTCATTGGACGAATTGGCTAATAAACAACCTCCTAATTCACCAATAATTTCTATACTTATTCAAAAAGATATGCATTAAAAAGACTAGCATATCCAGGGTTTGCCAAACAATCCTGAACTAGCAGGTCGGACCGTATTGAACCAAACCAGCCATAAACTGAGACAGTTTGGCTGGTCAGGATGGTTCAGCCTTCAAGACCCCTCGAGACCTCCCACCCGGCCACCCAACAACCACACCCCTTCGTGGCCTCTCTCCCCACCTCCCCACCCCCTTTCCACCATGAAGCAAAGCTTCGAAACCCCACCATGCTGTTGCCAAAGGCTCCACCAATACCCAACACTGATGCGGATGCTGACACCGACATCGATGCTAACATCGACATCAATGCAGATGCCAATACTCTCAATTCACACCAATGTGCCCCATACAACTCCATCTCTTTCCCCTCCCTCTCCTCCGCCTCCCCACTCTTCCTCTCCATCTTTCTCCCTTTGTCTTCTCTCCCACCCCTGATTCTTCTCCTTCTAGGATTAGGGTTAGTGTTTTCTCCCTCTACCCTCCTCTTCTCCCAATCCTTTATCTTTGGTACACCTCGGCATGATATGGTGCACACCAGTACTATACCAAACTGATAGCCAGCCGATTACCCTTAGCATTGGTCTAGTGAACCTTGAGCATATTCTTCCAAAGCAATTGTTGAAGTTTCATTAAACCGTCTTAGGAAATCATGTTACAACCAAATCAAATTTACTCACATCATAAGAAATAATCCTGAGCTACCCATCCAATTATATTTATTAACATTCTGAAATCTGAACTCTTCATAATAACATACCTTGGATGTAGATGCTTATCAATGAAAAACTAAATACCAAAATTTTTATCTAAGATCATAAATAAAATTTGGAAAAAACACAGCAGAATTTTTGTTCCTAATCAGCAATCTGAGAAGATTTTACTTGTATGGCAGAATCTTACCTCCAAAGGATCAGTCTCGCCCTCTAGCTCAACCATCACTGGTGCATTCATACTGTTCACTCACAGTCAAAAAACACAGAATAGAGTTAATAGAAATAAATTACAGGAACTCTTTTGAAATCTAAAATGTTGACGCACAAACCTAATTTGCAAAGCTCGTGTGCCCAGGATTCTAGCACGTTCATATTTTGTCATGTATTTTGATGTTTTCCGAGGCCGTCCGACAGGTTCTTGCTCCTTTCTTCAGCTTCTGCACCCACCACATCATCTGGAACATCGTCATTGTTGTTTTCTGGCTCCTCCTCTCCTCCTTCCTGCCCAAACCAAATTATTTAGGGTAGAATTGCATAAATTGAACTGAAAAATGGTTAGCTCATACCTCCACCTCAGGTTCTGGAGGCTCATCTTCATACCTGCATAAACAATTCAGATGTCAACATGGAATAACTTGTGAACCTCAAGTCTAAAAGAGCTTCAAATTAAACAAAAGATTTTAATAGACATATGATTATATTGAACAAGAATGATCAGAAAATTTAGGAAAATATAACAATGCCAGCATAATGGTGATAACCATGATATTACTGAAGAATATTCTAATTTGGAACAAGTCGTTAGATATCACAAAAGCATAAGCAACACTCCCAGAAACGTATACATAAACTTTTGTAGTATTAGATGCAGTGGTACAGATGTTGGTAACAACGAGATGAAATACATGATTTCCAGAATGGATCATAATATGCCATTCTACCGTCGCATACGTAGACAAACTTCAACTCACATCAAGTGAACACAATCAACTCTTGGCATCCAGTAATCAGCCATTACCATAAAATATACAATGTCTTCGTAAAATGTAAGATTACGCAAATCATGATAATTTAAAACTATGACTATTAAATCTGGATGCTATGGTCAATCATGGCCTGCTGGAATGTCACTAAAAGACAAAAACTCCTTGACGATTTTATAACAGCTCCATAAGCTGTTGAAACAGAAACATGAGAACTAAATCTGGATGTTCCAGAACAGTATGGAATATAGCCTACACTAAATGATAGAAACTTCCCAAAAACAAAAAAAAAAAGTTACAAAGTACTTGAAATGGAATAGTGGACAACAACCATGTCTGATGACATGTGATGACCATTAAGTAATCTGAAAAACAAAACTAAAAAAATACGAATAACAGTTCAAAAAAATAAATTAATTCCTAATAGAGCTTCCTGAAAGTAAAACTTCAGCAAAGACATTATGACAGCTAGCAATGACAAGATTATAGGTTCATTTAAATGATCTGAAGAGCAACCACAGGCTAAAAGAAAATGTCACAAGAGTAAATACTGGCTAGAATGAATATGATTTGTTGAACTAAACTGGAAATCAGTATGCAGCAATAAAAACAGTAATTCTTAATAAGGTCATGTTGTATGCCAGGACCGCCAATGATGATGATTCTCTTTAGTATCTGATGGTATCATAACTGATAAATAAAGAATTACAGATTTTGAGAGGATCAATTGAAACGAGACACTAGTAAGACACATGAGACCTATTGTTCAACAAGAATGACAGAACAGAAAGATCTATCAATGAGTAACCATAACCAACAACAATAATGCCAACCATCTAAGATCAACATGGTACCAGTTGCTCCACTTCCATCCATTTTAGGTTGGGTTACATGGATCTTTGTTCAACATGCTAATACCATGTAAGACAGATCTCCAATTTATTCTCATTGGGTGCAATTCCTGAACTTCCTCTAATATGGAAACTAACTTTCAACCCCTTCTTGTTGGCTTTACCACATCACCATTTTGTTTTACCTGCATAATGTAGATGATATGTGCACTCACCTAGTCCAACTCTCTATGCCATAGCACTTTGCAAGATGTTGTCACCATATTTAACCATCCCCAAGTCACAAGGTTTGCAGGCACTACACATTATTCCAAAGCAACCTTGCACTTCACGCATGCTACACTAATTCTAGTAAATCTGCCCATTTCTATCCCTCGCTTTTTTGTATATCAGATACAAATAATGAACATAACAGCACAGCTGTATCACCTGGGCAACAATTTTGCATGAGTTTCTCTTTCCTAGATTTTTTTTTTTTTGCTGGCTTTTTTTCCCGGGGATGGGGTGGGTCGGAAGTGATATTTAATTCCATTTAAATTTGTTTCATCATAACATGTCGACTGCCATAGTAGTGACTCTTAAAGTGGCCTTGCTTGTCATTGGACATCATCAAGGAAATAGTGAGACCAACTACATCAAAGGGTATTGTCAAGCAAAGCATCACTCTCAAGAGCATTGAGCTTGACAGTGAACAACATATCAATGATTTGGGGAAACCATTTATGTGATTTCAGCAAAATCTCTATCATATTCCTTTCAAGGAATCCATTAATTTTGTCACAATCATGTCCATCCTCCTCTGCGTTGCCATTCTTCTCTTTAAGCAATAGTGGTTGCCAAGGCTTTACTAACTTAATAACTTGGCCAAAGAGGTTTAACAGAATGATGGTTTTTCATGGTAATGGGAGTTTGGCCTTCAATGCCTCTAAGTAAGATGCTTTTTGGCATAATAATGATTAGCGGCTATGCATTGTAAGAGGCCCAAGAAGGAATGGTTAAGCAATTGTTTGCTGTAACGAACTGATGTTTATTGGGTATGCATTATTACTGACTAGTTATTAAAGACTTGACACACTTGTTTTTAGTAGTGGAATAGGATTGCATGCTGTGTTATTTGTGGTCAACCAAGGAAAGGCTTCATAATTGTTTTTAGTAAGTGATATTCATTATTGGCCAATAACTGAAATGCTCAGTAGTTGCTTCTACCAACAGATTGGCCATAATGTGCCATGAATTAGATGTATGGAACTAAACAAAGATATATTCCTGAATAGTCCAATTTCAATAACAACAGAAAATGCAATCTAGGAGAACTAGATGTAACAGCATTGGTAGCAATAGGTCTCTATTAGAGGATTGGTGTTGGTATAGAGGGGCTAGTGGTTACTAATCAATGCTTGATAAAAAGGAGATCCCTCTAGTTTGCTTTTAGGAGTACCAGTGTCGCGCAAGCCACCAAAAACTTATGAATTATTATACATCCTATATTGACTACAGGAGTGATGTTGAAGTTATCAGAGTTTGACTTGAACATATTCAGCTCCTACAACCCAGGTCAGATACATATCCGAATCGGATATATATCAAACACTTCGGTACTTACCATATATTTTGTTGCAACTTTCAGAAATTAGTAGATTGATGGGCTCCTCCAATAATGAGTTTAACCAATATAATAATGTCAAAAGTGAGATTTTGTTCCTTTTAATGACTGGTCAAGAATAAGGAACTAAAATAACTTTGCAAAATATCTTTTCTTTTTAATCACTATGCTTATTGGGAAGTTTGAAAGAGAACCGTGTATATTGAAAGACCTTGATAGATAATATGTTTTAATGTTTATTTATCAAAATTATATATTACCTAAAATTATTTTCTACATATCCCTGTGTCTTCCTTTTTTCCTCCTGTTGAGTCAGACACATGGACTAAGAGGTCACCCTACTTCATGGAATCCACCATGAGAAAAAAAACTTTAATCAAAACTCAGAAAGTACACTAAACATTCGTAGGTATGGCTTTCACTATTTGTAAAGCCACCAAAACAACTCATAAATCAACCAGGACACTTGTAAACTACCTACCAACCAATACCCTACCATCTAGGACTTTCAATCCAACCCAAAAACCATCGAAAAGCTTTCCTAAAATGTCTCAAACTTTAACAGAATAAGGAAAAACTCATGATAAGAAACTTGTAAGGCTTAAGGTCAAGTTCAAAACATGTAATTATAGGACATATTCAACAGCTTAAGAAAAGTACTTAACTTCTAATGCAAGAGAGTGCTTTCTAGAGAAGTTTTTGGCAAGAGGGGAAAAAAGCTCTTAGGAGAAGTTAGAAACCTAGATTCTAGCATCTCCCTTCAGGTCAAGAACTTTTAAGAAGCAAAAGCAACATCAAACAGAACTTTACACCCAAACAACATGTATAAATCAAGTTATACTTTCATAACGGCAGCTCAATAAAAAGACTAGCATATTGACATAATCCGTAATTCCAATGTGATACCTTGTTTTCATCAATCTCTTCTTGGAAAGAATTTATCCTTGAGTTCGAGACCTTTTCTAGATATCCTAAAACCTTATGGTCAACAAAAAATACATGGATAAAATCGAGAACCTAATCTTATTATATGTCAATCTTCTTTCAACCATGATTAAAGATTGGTAAGAATATCTTGATGCACCTCAACCACACATAGCTTTCTATGATCATGCAGATAAATCATCATGAAGAAAAAACCAACAGCTTCAAGCTTCAAGACTTCACATATGCTGCATGACAAAATCTCTAGTTGAAAGACAACACGCTTGTTATATTGCAACCAATGAGTTCTTATGTTTAGCTTGTTGACCATATCTCATAATCTGAAATTGGTGAAATTTTGCACATCAATGATCATGTTGCACAATTGACAATGTGAAGTACGTCTCATTAGAAGTATACAAAAATCACCACTCCAATCCATATGATTCCTCACAAAGAAATTGGCAATAAGTAGTTCAAGACCATGGGGATTTTACCAATAGCATCTAGTCTCAGTAACTCCAACTTCTAGCATCCCAAAGCAACTAGTCTCAGACTCTCAGTAACTCCAACACAACTTCTTCAAATAACAAATGCCATGTTACTTGCATCCAAAGTCTTCTCATAGAAGTGTAACATATTTGAAAACTTGTCAATCTGCCCAACCCTTAAGGCTTCCAGGAATATGTCACAAGAAACTTTATACAAAAATCAAGAAATAAATTGTCTATGCATAATAGGTATGGCTTCCCCTATCTATAAAGCCATCAAAACAACTCCTACATCAACTATGATGTCTGTAAAACACTTCCCACCCAATACTGTACCATTTATAGGCATGACTTCTAATTCAACCAAAAGCATATAAAAACTTCCCTAAAATGACTCCAGACTAATACTGTTCTAAAACTTCAAACCAATGTTTGATCCTCATAAGTCACAATGACCGAACCAGCTAAAGGCTCATTATAATAACTTTTAGAACTCAAAGTTAGTTTCAGAACAAGTGCTCTTTATGCCTCAAATGGAAATGTATGACTCAACTGATGCTTTCAAAAAGGAAGCTTGTATAAAATACCTGAAAATTTACAAAATTCTTAATTCCAAATAAATCATGGTTTGCGTTAGAGACCAAACGCCAACAAAGGGGAGCACTCTTCCTTTCCCTCCTCTCAATTGAGGATCAAACCTTGGATCTCGCTGTTGTTTGATACTATGATAAATGCCCTCAGTCTGATGCGCATGATGGATAAACCAAAGCTTGACCTCTATCCTACCCTATCCTACACACAATGATGTCAAAGATGCCAAAAGATGCACCTCAGGCGCTCAGGCGAGACGCCAGAAGAGGTCATCACCCTTTGATGCTTCAGGCGATGCCCCTTCACTTAGGCGCACGCCTTTGGCGCCTTTTAGGGCCATTCTTAGTGAGGCAAGGCGCTTGCCTTTGGCACCTCAGTAAACTCTACAATTATTTTTTTTAATGGCTGAAAAGTGTAAAACCTAAAAGGCCACCCATTTAACTTCTCAACTCTATTATTAACAAGGGATAAAGTGATCAATTAGTATGGCAAAGTTAGTCTTGAAGAGATAGAGGTTGATTCAAATGAGATAGAAGAAGATATTGAAGGATATAAATCCAATGAAGGAGGAGAAGATGAAAGTGATGACAACTATGCAAGTAGAACTGAATCTGATGATTCTATTGATGAACTTTGGTTTAGGGCTATTTATCTTTTCGTTTCATTTATATAATTTCACTTTAGGGTTGTTTATGTTTCTGTTTATTTATGAGACCCATTGATGAACTTCAAGACTTATATTTTCAGTTTTATTCATGAATTTAGCGCTGCCTATGACTTGTTATCATATACTTTATCTTGAACTAGTTGAGCATTTTACTATTTTATATATGTTTTATGCGTAAATTGTTAATTATATGGTAATTTATGTTATAATAGTTATCTCTAGTTGTTATTTATTTATATATCATATTTTCTACTTTTTTTTTCAATTTTGGCACCTTATTTCACTCGGGCAAGTGCTTTTCTAGCGCCTCTCGCCTCAAGGCGCTAGACCCCCCAAACGTCTTAAAGGCGCCTTTCACCTTTGACTACCTTGCCTACACAGCCCTCCCCTCCAAAGTTTCACTATTGCAGAGCACTAAGTGCATTCACAGAGGGCTCTGATTTGCCTCAAGGTCCCTGCAAATAATGAGAGCTTGGTTTCAAGTCCACATTTTTGGGTCAATGTAAAGGATTAGTGATGCTACTGCTGTACTGTTGGCTGAATACTTTTATGAAGATCACCTTGAATTTCTTCTACTCAGCCAAGGGACTAGTAATTGTCATTGCCTCTCAGACTAATAAACCAAAGCTTCTCGAAGAGAAGGTTTATATGTAGGGATTGATAGCTATTTATAGAACCTGTCTTGATGCCTCACAAATCTTTTATTTCCCTTCAATTTGTGACAGCCCTTTTCAGAAAATATAGGAATCAACACTAATAAACATGGTGCATTTAGCTATATATTCAACAACTAACTTGTCTAATTAGAATTTTCCATATCCATATGAATGAATGCTAATAGAATACCATACATTTAGCTCTCTAAAAACTGTCTAAATAAAAGCTCCACACAAAGAAAGAACCATGAAGGACGACTATTGTCTTGTACTAGGGCCATTTAAACTATGCAATTGATTAAAGCGGGCATGCGAAATCATGTTATTTTTGCTTCTAGGAGTAATATGCATCTATACATGTATCTGTGTATACCAAATACTAAATAATGAAATGTAAAAAAATATATATATATATAAACATATGGAAGTAAAGAAACTAAGACAAGGCAGAAATATGTTTCCTTCATATATATTTTAGTTATGCTAAATCCAGACCTTACAAGCAAAGCTTTTTATCATGCTACTTGAGCATTTAACCTTAATCTTGTCCCGTTAAGTTAATATTATACATCAGCAATGATCACATCTAAACTCAATTTTGTCTACCACATATATTAGGAGATGTATGGTTTCTCAAAGCCCTTCTTGTATATCAATCATGACTCACGTATCTCATCATAACCAACTTTGATGGTTAGGTGAACTCCTTCATGTATGCTTTTGGTAATCTGAACATCTAAATATACCATACGAATACAGAATTCTTAGTACCCAGCACACTATATATCTTGGTGCTTCATCAGGAAGCATTTATCACTTATCAGGGATTTTCTTTTCTGAATCTTGGCGTTTGATCAAAGAGTTCACATCAAAATTGTTCTCCCCCAGATTAGTCTCCATTTTCATAAATTCATGGCCTTTATATGTAGAACTGAGCTGACCAGATTAAACTATTGAGATTTAATTGGTCAAAAAAATATGTTGTTTTAATTAAATCTTTCAATAGACTGCATAACTATATATTGTGTAATAGAGAGAATCCTGTAAACTATCTTCCATGTTCTTTCTCTTTCCAACCTATAACCTACTTGCACTATACAAGAAAAAAAATGACTATGTAGTTGCTTGGGCTAACATAAGCAACTTAACTAGTGATCAGTGTTCTGAATGTATGGAACTGAGTTTACATTAATTCTATGGCTTATCATTTCAGCTCGAGGGGCAAGAAAATTTCCTATACAAAATTTACCAGTTCACTTCACATTAACTCCTTCCAGACCTAGGTGAAAGCTGGAGGATTACTCCCCCACCATAACGCAGGTCTTTTACCCATTGCCTAAAATCCCATATTTCATGACAAAGCCCTTTATTGTCAAATGTCCTTGAGCAAGAACTTTCAATCAATTCTTAGACACTGAAGTCACAATTACCGTCATTCACAAAAGTTTATTCAATTCCTTCATTGATCCTTCTCATCTTTAAGTCAAACAACTTGATAGAAAGAGGTTTACAAAGTCAAGAATCCTCAACATAATTTTCAACTTATACATAAAAACCATTGTGCAGCAACTTGCCCAACATGAAAAAATTAGACCCCTTGCCAAGACCACAAACTATGAGTTAGGTTCTGAACTCTATTATAATTCATTAAATTAAAAAACTATTATAACTCTATTATAATTCATTAAATTAAAAAACTATTATAGATTTGAGTGTCGTGCCCATACATATCTGAGTGTGTGTGTGTGACACACACATATATATACATGTATGTATATACATGCTTGTACTTATGCCTAAAATTCAGTATAATTTTGCTAACATATGCTCAAAGAACTAGCTTTTTTCTTACTTCACATTCCTAATTATTAATAATTTCTACTTGAAACATCAAGCAAATCATATATCACATTTCATTTCAAATAACATATGCTTTCTGATGCTAATAAGCTGTTAAAAAGAACATTATACACCATAATAGAAAGCAGATTTTAATGAAAAGGTGCTGTTTAATAAAATCAGAGTCATTCGAACAATTCAATCCAAAGTGGCACCAATAAATGCAAATGACCATTAGTCAATATCCCTAAGACAATGAATTCTTTAAGCCATCAAATGAACGGCACTTAAAAGACCTTTTTAAAGGTAAGGTACAATTTTGAATCAAACAACCACCCAACATATTTTAGTTGCAATTTCTGAACAGCCTTAAATTATACTTAGGTTCTTAATTTAAAAAAAAGATCAAACCACTTTTAGACCAGGATATGGCACCAAACACTTGATTATTCATAATTCTACACCTGCACATGTCACTCTCAAGTAGCAGTTCTTACATTAGAACTTCAGCAGACTAGTTGGAAGCCTAGATCTATAATGACCTAAGACCTCACCCAATAAGACTAGTCGCAAAGTGTTATTTAGACTCCTTGGCACTATATAAATATCCAAGATCTTCTCAGCGAATAACCAATGTAGGACTAATACATGCCCATACGAATCCTCACATACTCTTCCTGTTTAAGCCCCAACGTCCTTGCTAGGCTAAGGGTTCAAATCCACACATCCATTCATAAACACCACGATCAACCAGTGGTCAACCCTAATAAATCTATGCTATAGTATACTCTAGTCCGTATAGGCTATGGGCTAGGTCAGCTCTAATATCATTTGTAACGATCCAAGATCTTGTCCAGAAAACTAGCTATAAATATTATTTGGGTTCCTTAGCCCTATATAAGTATCCAAAATCTTTTTGACGAATAATCGATATAGGACTAAATACACGCCGCACGTCCTCACAGGATCAGTTCTAAAAAGATTGGAATAGTGAAAAACTTGACACATGATAGGATACAAACAGACAGCCTTTGGAATCAACTGCAAAACAAGATTAACTTCAACTACACCACTCTTTACGGAGCATGATGCTGGATTTGACGTGGAGGAAACGAAATCTACAAAATGATGCACATCCTTTCAAAATAATTCTCCAAATGTTTTAGTGCAAAAGGTGGAATTCAACCAAAGAAGATTTTATTAAAAGAACAAAAGGAAAAGAAAATTCTGGAAGATAATCAAGATAACCATCAACTTCTTCAATACCATCAGCAAAGCAATACAATTAAATTTCCTACTCACTACCCCACCCCCATGCCTAACCAAGAAAATTCACAATGCAATAAAGCCACCAGTAGAACCACTTAACATAAATCAGTTACAGCCATCACGTACCTATACCAGAAACAAAAGACTGAGCAATCAGAAATCAATATTCCACCATCACATAGCCATTAGAGAGAACAAAAAAAATCACTACGCAAGACATAAAATCAAGAAAGCACGTTAATCCATACCTAGACATGAACAAATTTTATCATGAGAAAGATAAAGCAAACGTCACCGCCCAATTAGCAATATCAATAACACGTAGACTAACCTATAATACCTAAATTTGACCAAATCTCATCTGAGAAAGATCAATAAAAGATCGCCATACAAGAAGTGAAATCAAGAATGAAGATTAATCATATCCAAACTTGAACAAATTCTATCTAAAACATAATCTTGCCCAACAGAATCCTCCATCGAACTTAGTGACAAAGAACGATACAAAGAAGAGAACAACAAAAGAAACGAATCACGGAATGGGGAGAGAGAGGGGGAAGGACAGACCCCCCGAAGTCCATGTCGTTGTAGTCATCGTCCGCCATTCTTGAAGCGAAAGCACCCTTTCCTCCTCTTCTCTCCTCTCGATCCTTGAACTAGGGGAAGAAACCCTCAAGGGACACGGCCCGACCATCTCCTGGCAGGGGGCGTATATCGTGGGAATCATTGGACCAGATGTTGGGCCGGTCCAAGGTCGGCTTCAGCTGGGCGGCAGATTCCGGTTCGCGGGCCAAACTCATTTTCCTGTTACGGGCTACATGTGATGATGCATGGCAAATTTTGATGGCATACACTGTATCGGTGCTAGATGTGCTATACGCCAAGGTTTAACTTAGCATAATAGAGGAGATATAATGGCTACTATGTTGGTTTATTTGGTATTGTATTGACTTATTATAATACAAAATTGGGGTGGCAATAGGTCGAGTCAGGTGAGGCTTAGGTCAGGTTACACCTAACCTAAGATCGATTCAATGCATCTCGATCCATGTCCATTGATAGGTCATTTTCAATAACCTCTTCTACTTCTAATCTAATATAGTTTGCAAGATACAATCCCTAGTTAACCTATCAAATCTAACTTTAAATTATGATCGGCTAATTTTAAAATTAAATAACTAGTATTAATAAAAATACTAATTATTGGTTTTTTATTCAACACCATGATGATCTTATTTTGATCTAAATATCACTCTACCGTCATAAATGGGTTAAAATTATTACCTACTCCAACATGAAAGTCAAGACCAAAAATCTGTCTACATAGCTCTCTTCTCTTTTTCCCTGTCTCCCGCACCGGTATTGATGGCTGAACCGCAACTGCTAGTGATGGGAGTCTTGAATCTCATGTCATCAAAAGTAGGCAAGCTTTGAACAATCAGATAAGAATCAATTCAACTTTCAAGGTTTCGCTCTATAGGGATACTGGGAGGGCATAGCACAATTCTTCTCGGAGGAGGGTTGGTTTGTCCAGGTGACTAATCCTGCTAGGCACAAGCTTAGAAAATTTAACTGATGCTTGACTCTAACTAAAAAAATTCTTGATCTGAACCCAATAGATAAAAAGGTAAGGTTGGTGTTTGAGTTCCATCAAGTATTTTGCTTGTTCAAATAATGATATCCGAAATGGAGATTCAAGTTTGGTTGGAGACATTCCTCAAGGGATGTTTATATATAAAGTAAAAGTAGAGATTGACCCTTATAATATCATATGATGACTATGATGATTTTAATTAACAATGGCCCGTTGTATATATTATTGATACTGTACTAGAAAATTGTATAATGACTACTTAAATTCCTATATAATATAATCAACTAATGGTTAGTGTTCTAAACATATGGAACTGAGTTTTACAATAATGCTATGGCTCATTGTTTCAGCTTGGGAGGCAAGAAAATTTCCTACAAAATGAATTATCATCATTCCGATTGATCTTAAATCCTTCCAGACCTAGGAGAAGGTTGGAAGACATGATAACAAGGTCATACTCTTGATGGAATGGGACCCAATGTGGGATGAGAAACTTGGGCCAACGTTGCAGAAGCACCTTCCTCTCCTCCTCGTCCAAAGAGTTGGAAATTAATAAACTTTGTCCCTATAATATCAGCATGCACATAAATTTGCAACTTTCTATATAAAAACTAAATATGGCTATGCTCTCTTGATGTTGATAACACGTAGAAACATGCTGCAGAAGGATGGAAAACGCTGCATATATTGCTCCCTGCATCATAATTTCGCGATTATGCATAACAATATGATTTATAGCTACGGTAAGTTCGAGGAAGTATAAATTAATTTGGTCTCATGTAGAGCCCAGCCAAATTTTGTTTGATGGCATCTCAAAGTAGATAATAGCAAGCTAGATTGACCGGCAAAACCAATTACAGGCTCCTTGTATAACGAAACTGTGTTTGCAAGGACTTCAAAATCTCTTCCTTTGCTGCCTTACGTAGCATTGTTCTTTATTTGTGAAAAGATCTACGGGTGATCCTTTTTATATCACAACATCTTGACCGATATCCACACCTAACAATATCATCATTTGATCTTTTTAGACTGCATGCCATAAAATGTTATGCTAGAGGCGAGCCAGAATGGTAGTTAGTTTTGCCTCAAGAACAATAAGGAAAATGTTTATTGATTGAACGAGCATAGCATTTGCCATCTAACTGTAGTCATCATCTTGCATGAAACACAAGCGTCTGTAGGCCCATGCAGAAATTCCAATGGTCAATTTCTGAGCTGTTCTTGTCTGAAAAGCTGTTCAATTATTCGTAGCTCAAATTACATTGGCCCAAATCGGGTCAAGTCAGATATGAAGTTGCAACGCTTAGTCTGACACAAGGTAACCAGGAAGAATTGAGCAAAGCGCTCAGCGAAAAAATGAAATAAATAAAATAAATAAATAAAAAGGAAAGAGAGAAAGAAAAGAAGAAGAAGAGGAAGAAGAATTGAGCAAAGCCCAATCCAAATCGGCAGCCACCAAAGTAACAGAATTTTGAAAATGGAGAAAGATATTTTTTGTAATTTCAATTGTCAATTTTTCTGCAAGTTTATAACAAATAGATGAACCGGTGAATTCAACAATTTATGATCTAATATTTTTCAAATTTGATCTGAATTATATTAACACAGACAAATGCTATCCGGTTTAAAAGCGTCGATCATGCTTTAGATAAAGGAAGATCATTTAGGGGGATATACTCTGAAAAATCGACAAAATACATTGCAGAGCAACTTTAAGTATCTGCGCTCTAAAAATCACCGCAAAACATGTTCTTGAACAAATATATCTACCTCTTTCAAGTTGTAAGGGTTAGTCTTATTTGGCATTCCCACAAGGATAACAAATGTTGGTAAAAAAATTTGTGGCCTCTCATGCGTTTAGAGACTAATCAGCCGGTGCATAGATTGGCTCATCTTCCCATCAATGGTGATTGCTCATCCGCCTCACTCTTCCAATCTCTTGCTCTAGCTCTTTTTACCAAAAAGAAATCTCTTGCTCTAGCTGACAAAGTAGGAGTACAGTTTCCTTTATTTATTTATTTTCCTTTTATCTTTTTGGGTGGGGAGACAGATTTGTTTCAGACCCATGTATCAACTAATTTTTGTCGACGTGGGCAGAAAGTTGTGTAGGGCCGAAGGAGAACAAAGATTGCATGGATTCACTTGCATTTGGAGCACTTGGGCCAGCCCATATCTGTTAACGTAGGATTGGCTTGGGTTCCACAATAATTAGGTCGCCGTACGATAAATTATTTATTTAAGGCAGCGGGCGATGGATTTTGACCCAGGTCTGCACGATTTTATCCACTCCGGAATAAACAAAAATCAGTGGTACCCACCTCCGATAAACGTCTCAGCTGCTCCCTTCACCGCCGCCGCGTGGCACGAGCCGGTCCTCCCCTTTCTGACAGAGAAAATGGATCAGAACAATTTTATCACGTGTATTTTCGATCATTCAATAATAAATTAGTATATTAATTATTATTAAAAATATATTGTTATTAAATTATTAAAAATTTAATATTAACTATGATAGTTCAGTTAATAATTTTTAATATTTTAAATAAAAAATTATTTTTAATATAATATATTAATTATTATTGGATGATGTAAGGTGTGTATATATATATATATATATATATGTATGATAGGATCGTTCTGACCAATAATTTTTTCTTCCAATATTTAGGTTCGCATCCAAATCTTCTCGGTGTCGAAAATTTTCAAGATTAGAGAATGAAGCCAACGAGGATTGTTGCTACTCTCAGCTCAGGATAGCGTTGGAATAAGGAACG
>KE504785.1:885245-907552 GCA_000441515.1 Elaeis oleifera | reverse complement strand
AATGAAAAAATGACCGTATTTGAAATTCCAAACCCCCCCCCCCCTCTCAGACCAGCCCCGAGATACAAGAAACAGACTTGATAATCGTTTTTGGTGACATCGGTTATGTATAAAACCATAAATACAAACTGAATGTGAATCATTTGTGAGGAAGATCACATCTATGATGGCCCCAGCGTATGATTTAAATCTTAATGTATTCTTATTCTACGCAGAGAATTGAAAGGTTTGAATGCAACTCAAGGAAACCTGTGGACCAAAATAGGCCTAACTCAGCTAATGAGATCACATAATCTTATTGATATTGGCTAGACACATGATTTTTGTACATTAAATATGACCGGACTATAAAATACTCAACTAGATTTTTCATTTCGTTAACTATATTCGGTGAGAACTGGTTTTATTATATTGGAATAAATTTGTGATTATAAACATATGAATTATTGGGTTGTTGTACTAAATGACTTAGGTTCAAATTCCATTTTCATCAAGTTATTAGGAAAAAAGAGGTAATTGGGAGAGGGCTATCCACATCATGTAGCCGATTGCTTATGTGCCTCTTCTCGAGGGGTGGGAGGAAAAGTCTGTAGAGATTAAAATTGGAGATTATTCTTATTAATAAATCAAATCTAATATATAACCAAACAATAATCAAGGAAATTCTCCTATATACATCAAGATTTCATCAAACAAATATATATAACTAGTTGTCTGAGGCCAAGTCAAGAACATCAAAACAAGCATATGTAGTCGAGTTTTGTACTTCCTTTCTTTCCTTCTGTTGAAGCTATGGCAAACAGGAATGGCCAACTTGAAGGATCCCACGTGGTATCAATTAAAATCAACATCATTCCAGTCAGTTGCTTAAGCTTGGGGTGCTTATCAACTAGACTTGTGCTGGGCCAAAATCCAAGCAAAAGCATGGTTTCAGTTGTTGATGATCATAAGCAAGCTATGAAAAGTAATTCAACTTCAACTCATTTACGTATCTGTTGCCTTCCTTTTCATTTCCACTTGCATGCAATGCTGGTATCAAGTCCCATAAAATAGTTACAGTCAGATCAGATGCCTGAATCCCTTTCAGTCTCATTGAAGTTTCCATCCTTATGCTAACAAACACATGTTTCAAAATCAAAATTTTTAAAAGCCAAAATTTCTGTCATCTCCCTAGATGAGCAATGCGTAGATCAATCACGATCTTTTTTTTTTTTTTTTTTAAATATTGGTTGAGATGGAATGTTGGAAATTTCAGAAATGTTGAGATCTTGACTCATATATTGAGGCAAGAAATCAAAATATCAACCAATATAATAAATACAAATTTGTAGATGTTTTGAAGCATTATTTTTGATTTTTATTAGTTAGGCCATCCATTTAATAAATAGAAAATTGGAAATGTTGATATATTTAATATTGATGTTTATTGATCTATTCTGTTGATTTATCGGTTCATATTCGCTGAGATAGGTGAGGCTGAAATCTGATACACTAACAATTAGAGCCTAATGCAAATATAAATTGACATCCAGCCGCCTCTTCGAAAACTATGATCTTGTCCTTAGCAACCAAGGGATTTGGATTTTGTGTCTTCAAAAAACGTGCTTTACTAAATCAATTCTTTTCTTCTCTTGTATCACATGTATTGCATGTGCAGAACATCGTTGTTAGGATACACGAATGACCCACCTCATTTTTCTTCTTTGGATGAGTCGATGCAGGCTCGTAGTACAGAATAGAACCTTCCCTTTCTCTGTTCTCTGCACCAGAAGACAAAACCTGGCCAAATCCATCCAAAAGCGGAAGCTTGGATTCCATCCAAAGGCACCACGAATCCCTAAGCAGGCCCAACCCAAACCCCAGCCCGTATTTCCCAAGCCAACCCAAACCGAAGCCGCGCCCGACCTCTTTCGTTGGCGTCCCTTACTACCATGGCTCAAGTATCCTCCTCGCACAATCAAACATTTATTTCGCGAAACATTGCAAAACAATTAAGCAAGCGTAACGATCACTCCACTCACTAAATCCCACTCGAATGCATTCCGAAAGGGTAACATCAGCTTAATATAATAATATCCGCATCCTTCTTCCGATCCCCCTTCACCACATGCATTCAAACCACCCCCGTTATCCATTCCCCAAAACACAACTATATCTTACGTACTATCTACACAATTATATTTAACTCTCGAGATGCGTAGCAGCGTAAGAAGGCAAAAAAAAAAAACCAAAAACAAAACAAACTTCCACCTCAAATAGAGTCAGTAGAGGTAGGAAAGGGACATGAAAGAGGCGTTACTGGGGCTGGCTTCTGGCAAAGCGGAAACCGGGCCATCGGAGGTCCGAGTCTGGCTGCGCGAGGCTTCTCTTGTATAGAAAAAAAGGAAGAATAAAGAAAGAAAGATATCATACACTTCCGAACTATATATTACCGCTTAGCTTATACGCCCAATAGGGACATATAGCCTTGGCCAGCCTCCCCCGGTTTCCCTCATCCCCACTCTCTTCTCTCCTCTCTGTCCTCTGTTTCCAAGACCCTAAACAGAGAGGCTGGGTGGCGTGATTCGATTCTAACGATATGGCCGGCGCTTCCACACCGTATTCCGCTATATGGACACTCTACAAGCCTTATTGGCAGCGGTTCAATCTCCTTTCCATCGCTCTAATCGCCCTCCTCTGTTCCGCCTCCTACCTTCTCGGCATCTGGCAGCACGGCGGCGGCGGCCGCGCCCCGTCCCTCGCCTCCTCCTCCACCATCCTCGCCACCGTCTCCTGCAACCATAGCGACAACTCCCCACGACTCTCGACTTTGGCACCCACCACACCGCCGATGACTCCGCGGTCGACGCCTCCGGCGGCGCGGGGCTTCCCGGCGTGCGACGCCAAGTACTCGGAGTACACCCCGTGCGAGGACGTGAAGCGGTCCTTCAAGTTCCCCAGGACCGGCTCATCTTCCGGGAGCGGCACTGCCCGCAGAAGGGGAGGAGCTCCGGTGCATGATCCCGGCGCCGGCGGGTACCGGAACCCGTTCCCGTGGCCGGCGAGCCGCGAGGTGGCGTGGTTCGCGAACGTGCCCCACAAGGAGCTCACGGTGGAGAAGGCGGTCCAGAATTGGATTCGGGTCGACGGGGACAAGTTCCGGTTTCCCGGCGGCGGGACCATGTTCCCCAACGGCGCCGACGCCTATATCGACGACATCGGTCGGCTCATCAACCTCCGCGATGGGTCCATCCGGACCGCTATCGACACCGGTTGTGGGGTGAGTTCTTCTTTCTCTACTCTGTTCTTGTCTTCGTGGCGGCGTTTCGGCCGGTTCTCCGGCGAATTTGGCCGGTTCCGGCGACAAAATCGGATTTTGGGATCTTGGTAGCTTCGCTTAAGATTCTATAATTTCTTTTGGATTTTTTTAGGAAGCACAGGTTGTCTTTTCCCAATATTATGATAAGAATAAAGTTGATAATTTAACAATCAATCTATTTATAATTCAGTATCTGATCAAAGAAGAAAGAAACCACCAAGAAGATTTTTTCATGGTTTGGGTTAGCAACTTATTGTCAGGGAATTGGATTAAATTATCTCTTTCGTTTTTGTGGTTAATTAGGAAATTTGGTGTTGTATAATTGGACCATATCACGCGTTATACTCGGGATTTCTTTCTATATATTCCGGGTTAATGTAGAAAATGGAGTAAATTCAATTTACAGATCATTTTATTCCCTTTTTGGGTAAATCGGAAATATCAATTTTTCCTTAAAAACGAGTATTTCGACAGCCCACCGGGTTGTCCATCACTCCCCGATTCTCGTTCATCGGATTACTTAACGTGGTCAAAGTCGACGGTGAATATCCGGAAATCCGGGTCACTGAGTTAACTGGGTAACTCGCTTCGGTCCGAGTGGGTCACTGAGTTAGTCTTCTTCCTGGCCACCGAGTTCTTTCGGTTCATACTGATTAATGCTGGATTCAACAATGGTGAATGCAGGTGGCAAGCTGGGGAGGTTACCTTCTCTCACGAGACATCTTAACAATGTCGATCGCACCGAGAGACTCACACGAGGCACAGGTCCAATTCGCCTCGAGCGAGGCGTGCCGGCCATGATCGGAATCCTCGCCTCCAAGCGCCTGCCGTACCCATCGAGGGCCTTCGACATGGCCCATTGCTCTCGCTGCCTCATTCCTTGGCATCAGTATGGTAATCCTCTCCTCCTGTCCTTCGATTACCTTTGCTCCACCCCATCATATTGCTCTTCCCCTCATCTCATTGCGTTCATTCCCGCAAACAGATGGGCTCTTCTTGATCGAGATCGACCGCATTCTGAGACCGGGTGGATACTGGATCTTGTCGGGTCCTCCGATCAACTGGAAGAGCCACTGGAAAGGGTGGCAGAGAACACGGGAGGATCTAAGTGCAGAGCAGTCGGCCATCGAAGCCCTCGCGAAGAGCCTCTGCTGGAAGAAACTAAAGGAGGTACGAGACATTGCAATCTGGCAGAAGCCAACCAACCACATTCACTGCAAAGCTAGTCGGAAGGTCATCCAGTCTCCCCAGTTCTGCACAGCTCGGAATCCTGATGCTGCTTGGTAAATCCTGCACTAAACCTTTAGTTCTTGGATTGAATGCTCTTGCTCACAACCTCCTTGAATTGCTGACGTAGGTATTCAAACATGGAGACTTGTATCACTCCCTTGCCTGAAGTCGATTCGATTCGAGACGTTGCTGGCGGGAATTGAAGAAATGGCCCGAGAGATTGATGGCGGTACCACCAAGGATTGCTAGTGGAAGCCTTGTTGGGGTTACTGGTGAGGTGTTCTTGCAAGATAGTGAGCTATGGAAGAAGAGGTGGGGCACTACAAGAAATTGGTCAACTTAGGACAGAAGGGTAGATACCGCAACCTGCTCGACATGAATGCTCGGTTCGGTGGCTTCGCAGCTGCACTGGCTGATATACCAGTCTGGGTCATGAACATTGTGCCGACGGCGGCGAATGTGAACACGCTTGGTGTCATCTATGAGCGTGGCCTGATTGGAACCTATCAGGACTGGTGAGTTCTCAGTTCAGAAATTCTGGCACCCTGGCTACTTGTAGCTCTTCCCCTTGATTTCTGACACTGATTTCCATTCACTGCAGGTGCGAGGCAATGTCTACATACCCAAGGACTTACGATCTCATTCATGCTGACTCCTTGTTTACTCTTTACAAGGACAGGTAGTATGGAATTTCTTTTACTCTTTCTGCCTGCTTAGCTCGATGTATGGATCCAATGTAAGATGATGCCATCAATGATTTCAGATGTGAAATGGAAGACATTCTCTTGGAGATGGATAGAATTCTGAGGCCTGAGAGTACAGTGATCTTTAGAGACGACGTGGATGTTTGGTGAAGATCAAAAGCATTACGGATGGAATGAGATGGAAAAGCCAGATTGCCGACCATGAAGATGGTCCCTCCAAAGGGAGAAGATTCTATTGGCAGTGAAGGATTATTGGACAGTGTCGGACGAAAAAAAGAGCAACAGAATGGTGCTGCATAGCAAAAGGAGCTTTAAAGCATTGGATACGGCTATCTTACTGGTCTGGTTTCATTTAATTTCTATGATTCATTCAGTCATAATTCATTGGTGCTGCCTCACTCTCTCATTGCTCCAATAAAGTGGAAAAGAAAAAAGGGGGGCATAGAGGAAGCAAATATTGGAGCTGAGTAAATTCGGATTAGTCTGTAGTCCAAACGACTGTTTGTTTGGATTTGTTTTGTGGGCTGGCTCCATTATAAAGATATTGGCTGCAAAGATTTTGTAACACTGCAATCAGAATTGACAAATATTGCTGATCATCCACCTGTTTTGTGTTCGTTCTTTTCTTGTTTATATTGGATTTCCTGCTTACAGATCAAAGAAGTTACTAACTATTACCAAAGAAATTTTGTAACAGTGCTAAGTAATCAACTAATTACATTGTCAATAATAATCAAAATGCAACTCATTGAAAGCCCATTCACCAAGTGAGGAGATAAAGAAGAATCAACAATTAACCACTGGAATCTATAGACTCTAAGACACCTATCGAAATACCGCAACTCCATTCTAAGGTGTCCAAGGAGGATATATTGCTTCGATCAAACACCATATACGGCTAAAACCTTTACCAGCCTTCTAATTAAATTTGTCGACTTTATCCCCATTATCTTCTTAAGTCTCTTGTAGTGGTTTCCCACAAGACGGTGATGTTTCATTAGATGCTATGAGCGTGAGTGATGCACGTTCTTTTCACTGCCATCAGTCTTGCAGTATGTCTATATATCTTTATATATTTTCTCTATTGAAGTTTCTACATATTGCTTCATTTTACAAATTTTGGAGGCTGTTGGGTTGCTAATACAAGGAGTGTTGGTGATTCATACATTGGTGATGATACTTAAATCTTTGATTGGGAGTTAAAAGCTCAGTTGAGTCATGCAATGTTCACTCCCTCATGCACTGTCTATATATATAATGCAAATGGGTGTCTCAGAGGATGCCTGCAACCAAGAATTGAAAGAAGCAATGGCAGCAGCAAAGTCATTCATCTCTCTTCCTTCCATGTCGCTCTTCTTCACTCGAGTTACCTTTGTTCTCTTTCTTGTGGCTCTGGCTGCCCAGTCCCAAGTGGCTTGGTCTCAGAACTGCTCAGCTGGGCTTGCTCAGCTCACTTCTTGCGCTCCCTACGTCCTTCCTGGCGCGAACCAAGGTCCTCCAAATGAGTAGTGCTGTGCTGCTCTTCGGGGAGTCGACCACACCTGCCTCTGCAACACACTGAACATAATCTCTCGCTTGCCCAGCAGCTGCAATCTCTCTCCAGTCACTTGCAGTAATGACCTCCCTTCATCTCCTATTACATCTTCTTAGTAGCATTCCTTGTGTGCATTCCTCTCACTAATCTGTCTTCTTCTTCTTTATATATATATATATATATTTTTAATTGAACATCCTCTCACTAATCTGTCTTCTTCTTCTTTATTATATATATATATAATTTTAAATGAACAGATCCATGAGTTTGAATGAAGCACCTGGTGACTGCAAACTGAACAAACTGAGATCCTGCCAAGTCTTTTTTTTTTCTTCTTCTTTTTCATTTTTTCCCCCATTTTGTCTTCCGAGCAGGTATCACGAGGATCAGAAGAAGAATTTGCAATGAATAAAGTGGTTTACCTTTCTGTGCATGTGGTTAAGTTTTTTTTGTTTTTCTTGTTTTTTTGATAAGTCCGATAAAGCAAACCATTCGAGTATGGTACATCTGAGGTTAAGTTCTTTCAAGTCTCAACTCTAATGGCTACACTTTAATCATGCTAATTAAGATTATGAAGGGGAATGATGTTGAGTGAGCCACAGTACTGGAAGCTCTCGAGCATTGCTGCTTCTATAAGTTGCCCAACTTTTAAGCCAGCAATGATTCGTTTCACTTACCGACTAGCATTTCACTGAAAGAGAGGGCACCCTAAAGAAACGCATGCCAATAAATTTTGGATGCAAGTTGACGTGCTAGCTGTTGATGCGGACGGTGGAGGGCTCACAAAACGTCAAAACGATGATGGGCTCTTTCTAACCTAACAAAGCTAACCTTTTTCTTATTTCTAGCCATCATATCGACTGCTTAGATTAGCTTAAGAAAGGTCTAATGATTTGGTTAACATAGTATTAATGGAATGTGACATGCCTTCGGAGAAACGTATAAAAATGTCTCAACATCCATTTAATTAAGATCTAAAAGAAACAAACAAAGCACAGGATGATGACAAAGGCATCCCAAAGAATCAAGAAAATCTTCCATGGTGTCTTTCAAAGAAAAGGGAGGAAAAAAAAAATCCTTAAGGAGACCATGGAAGACATTTCTTGTTAATAGCTGGCTTGACCGTGATGAGGCCCCCACGGGACCATTGGTTAAGTGAAGCACATGGAAGGAGTGGGGTTCGTTGCTGATGGTTGGATATTGCCCACTCTTTTCTTCTGTCTTTGGTTACCACCCTAAGACTTTGAGCTATATCAGAGAGGATTCATAAAGCTCTTTGTTCTCTCTTTTCGGGTTATGTATCTACAGAGCTCTTAGAGGTTGAGCACATTGGCCCACGTCTTTGTACACTTGTGTGTATATAATTTTTTGCCATATCATATCATAATCCAGAAAGCTCTACCGGCCATGAGCATAGCCCATTACACTTCAAGACAAACCAGTTCTCGTAGATGCATTATGATACAGTATCTGAGAACCAACCCGAAACCTAACCAACTCAGCCTGATTGATTGTTAAGTATTTTTTTTTTTCCTCCCAATGTTCCTTCCTTTCTTTCTTTTTCTTTGTTTCTGCTGTAATTGTTATAGATTGACTGTTAAGTTGATTACCTTAAATGGTTATCAACTGAGATGCCAATGGTGTGATCTGAACGTTGGTTGACTTGCTAAGTTAGCTCTCAAACTTGATCTAGTCTAAATTCTATGCACATGTATTTGACTTTTACTTCACACATGTTCCAAATTTTTTATATATGTTTATCCATTCACATAAAAAAAAGGGCTCATTCATTAGATCTACAATTTGACAGACCTGCTGAGATCTGATCTGGTTTTGGAGTCAACTCGATTTAGTTGAGAAACAAGACTATCAGAGTTGTTAAGAACTTAGCTAGTGAATCCTCAGCTGGGAAAGGGTGTTACACCCAAGGTTGGCGTCTAAGACATTTCCGTCCTACAATCGGCACATGATTAGGAAACATGATGGGCCAATGGACCCACTACGTACCAAAGCAGTTATATACAAGCTAATTGAGCAAAGGCTCCACTAGAATGGTCAATTTCAATACTTTCTAAAGCACCTAACAACTCATATGTAGATTATGATTTCCGAATAGAAAATCTTCAGATGAAGAGATGTGGGTAGGTGATAATGGATAATAAAGAAATGAGAATTTAATAATTGAAGAGAGAGAGAGAGAGAGGTGCAATAAGTATCTCATGTTAGGGATCTGGCAGGACGGTAGCTTGCCGACTAAGAGATCTCGGTGTTTGGAAAAGTTTTTAGGGAACAGAGATCCAAGAACCCATATGCTCAAGCGTTAGGAGACTACTTAATAAGGAAAAAAAATCCAATTCCCTAACAAAAAAAGGAGAGAAATCCCAAGACCTATTTATTTTAATACAATTAAGAATCTGCTTATCTGCCCGTGACGAGTGAATCTTGAGAGCATTGACCTCCTTAGTGAGGCCAAAGAATCTTTCCAGTTCAATTTGATCCCTCTCATTATCAAAAGAAATTAGATTTTTGGGCAAACAACATATAGCATAGATCACGGTCCAATTTTTTAAAGAAAAGAGAAACAAATCAGGTTCCTTTGTTAATTAAGCGCAGCTATATCGTTTGCTTTGGACATCCGTCTGATATGCATGAAATGCTCGTATCACAAAGAATACAAAAACTAATCCACTTCCGAAAAGGTTTTTGGAGGACCACCATTCAGGGTCAAACTCGAAACCTCTCCCCAGTGCAAGTGCTGAGAAGAGATCGGCCAACTAGCAATCTGAGAACTAAACCTCATTCCATGATAAGTAATACTTGCAAGTCTTTGCTTATATAGTGTATGTACTGGTAGAGTATGCACTACCTTAATGGCCACACAATTCTACCTAATGACCATATAATTAAATAAAGATATCTCTCTCTTTCTGTCAAAATATCATATGTATACCGTCTTAGTGCTCACATTTTATATCTGTTGGGCGACCATGGCTCGCTCAAGTAATCTCTCTCCAAAGGGCACAATAATATAAAACAACATCCATGCATCTAATCCTCTTTCCTTTAGATAACTCATGCCATGGCACATGCACATTTCAGCGGCTTCCAATAACAGCTGTGCGATTGTCCAGGCTACGGCTTTGGTAGCTGAAGACCTTACGGGAAAGAGAGGACTCATTTGATTGATGGAAAGTAAGAAAGAAATACAATTCTTAAAAAATGAAAAGAAGGCATCTTATTTGTTAAAATTTAAAATAAAAATAAAAAAAAATTTCATGAAAGTTATTTATCATATTTTATGAAAATAAAATTTATAGGAAAGATAAATTTTGACATTTCTATGGAATGGGAAGTGATGATATTTTTTTTCTTTCAAAAATATATTTTTGAGATCAACGATCAAAATTTTTCAAAATATCAATGAATGGTTAGGATGGAATATTGAATAGTGATATAATATTATATTAATATTATCTTAATATTTATATAAATATAATATTAATATCAATATCAATATTATAATATTATTATATTTAATATTATATCAATATAATATTTTATTAATATTAATATAATATTATATTAATATATTGATATTTATATTAATATATTGATATTTATATTTATATTAATATAAATACGATATTTATATTTATATAAAATTTAGGAGAAAAATGTATAATTTATATCTATTAGGGATATAACAGGTATTTTATATAATTTTTTCAAAAAATGGATGGTCAACCAAATATAAGTTATTTTATAATAGATCAGTTTTCTATGATCAATTAAATATATCAAAATTTTATTTTTTTAAAAAAAATTTTATTTTTTTTTCTTCGCAAACCAAATAAGTTCTAAAACTTTTTGCATAGAGATGCACAAGCTTAGTGCTTGACAGGTGCACAATGTCCTTGTGGTATCCACATATAGGTCGGAAGAAAGAATAAGAGAGGGCCAAAAGGAAGCAGCAGCTGGAGTCCCCGCAAGAGAATATGGTCCTGAGGCATCGATATGTTTAATTATTGCAAGTCAACCAATTTTGTCTTGCCACTAACCATGGAAAGTTTGGAAGCCCGAGGCCCCAATTTCTCCACCCTTGGGCCTTGACCTTTCCAGCTTTCTCTTTACATCATTTCTATCTTTTTATAAGATACCACCTCGATAGGACAAGGCGCCCAAAAAGGTGATCGATCCAGGCTCTCGGCGGGACGTTCAACAACGTAGTTCACATACTGAGGGGAAATAAAAGCAAGAGTTCATCTTTCAAGGCATCAAAAGAGGATACCAGTCCGAGTCTTGAAAAGAAAAAAATGAGGAAAAGAGTCGGAAAAAAAAGAGAGGGGGGGGGGGCGGTGTCGGGGGCAGGGGTGGAATTAGAAAAAAAAAAAAGCTAAAAAAGAAGAGGAGGAGAATGACCTGGACGGTAGGCCGCCCGGAGAAGAAGCATTTCAGAAGCCCAGCTATTGCTTCCATCCCATCTTGTGTCTAATTTTCCTAGCTAGTTACCTGGATGGTATTCATTGTCAAATATCGATTATAAGCTTGAAAAATCACCTACGCAACTCAATATTCTAAGGTCTATAGCAACAACCATAGTTCACCCCACATAGCATGCATACTTACGTACATACAAGAAGTCTGATTGAGCTGGGCCTTGCTAAATAAATTAGAACTAACCGGTCTGAGCGCAGTCTGCACTAATGTTGATTAGATTGTTTTAACTAATCTACAAGGTGGACTGGGTCAAGCAATCAATGGGTAGGCCCAACTCAATGTGCATCACCTTAAGGAACTCTCGATGTGAAGACACTGCTATTACAAGATGCATCCATCATATTATTTTTGTTCAACCTCTCATCTCTACGAAATAGATCAATAGGTCTTCATCTTTCCCTTTTCTTGTTGAAAGTTCTACTGAATAATAAGATTGCTTTCAGACTTTAATTGAAAACTTTTAATGCAAGAAAAAAGCGAAAATAGCTGGTTTTAAAAAAATGTGTTCCGCTAGTTTTTCAGAGAAAATGTTATTTTAAAATTAATGCAACAAAATAAATAACTCAAGCAGTTCAAGAAGCCACCAACTGATGATAAAGATACATGAAGGTCCATATGCTGCACATAACCCAAGATATCATTTCTCACAAAAGTTGCATCATCTAATGATTCATACAGGTTTATACCCCCATGAGTTTCTAGTGTTGTTGATCTCATCAACGGGAAAGTAGACTGGCAAGCAAAAATAATCAGAAATAATGCAAATCTCCAGAAAGGCACCTGTTTCATGTAAGTCATGGATCAAAGACTCAAAACTCATGACAATTTATTGAACTATGAATTTGTCTGCAGCCGCATGATGACTTTTCAATGCACTGTGGAACACAATGGACAAAACAAAAATCTCAAAATCCATTTGTATTAGAGCAGGAGCCACAGGAAACCTGAGCAATGCACTTTCAGATTTCAAGGTTTGTGTTCTTTCGTGCACGAAGGTGGCAAGGTTATCCAACAATAAAAGATTCAACTTATCCACTTCATCAGAAGATGATGAGAGGCCTAATATCACTGCAGTTTCCGAATTCACAATAGCTCATTTTTCGGGCTTCCATGACATTCACCTTGTAGGTATCATCAGCCAATTCAAGAACATCGAGAGTAAACAAATCAAAATCAAACAATTAGTACATCACTGCTGCATCCATAAACTTCAAAAATAGACCAAGGACACAATAATGCAACATCATTTTGTATGATGAAAACAACATTAACTAGAACTGAATTTTCAAATCTTCTTTATTATAGCAAAGAAGTGTCCGTACCTGCCCCATTATATTCAAGAAATATGGGTTGTTGGACATTTATATGTTAACAAACTGGTTCACAATTTGAAAAGTGATGAGGTATTTAATTTTATGCTCAAGAACACACAGTGAAACTGAGGTCTCCATCCTCTAGCTTCAAAGCTCTAACAAAAGGTCTCCAATCAATTCCCAAACTTCTTCATAAAGCACAAGATATTAGCTTCTAAAGTTCACATTTGGATCGGTTGGCTAGCACTCAGTGCTTTGGCAGGGGAGACATCCTGGGTTCAAACTTAGACGGTGGCATTCCCACCATTTTTCTCAAAGAAACTTCTTAAAATGAATAAATCTAACCTTGAATATTTTACTGACGTTCTGATAGAATTCCACTTTCATTTTGCAACAAAACTCTGTAAAATGCCCATAAAGCAAGGAACAAGAGCAAGAGCCAAGTAATGATTGTGCTATTCTAGGGTGTTGTAAACAAGATAAAATGGTAAACTATAGACAATAAACATAATCTGACATTTGGTCGAAACCATTTCTTTTTGCCCTTCCCTTTTACAGCTACCAAACCTCCTATGCAAGCTACGGTTTACATCTTAGTCTTATTTGCATTTTCCTCTTCAATGCTATTAATGGCTCCATCACCACCTATGCTGGAGCAGCATAGTTTCTTGCACTTTTCGCACCATGCTTCACCAGTGTTAACTTGTATTCAGACCAGTCTAACAACCAACGTTACAGTCTGTTGAAGGACAAAGGAACAAGACACAGGATACTGTGATTTGCATTAAAATAGCACAAATCCAATTATTTATGTAAAGTAGGACAACTTTTTAGCAACTCTAATAAGAATTCACCCAAGAAGCTCAGCAATTAGGTTTCTGATCACCACACTCCGTTCCTTCTCATGAGCTCCCAAACTGTATGCCAATTCAAGCAGTGGTGGCAATTCTTACTCAATCCCTCATTACCTCAAACCAGCCTAACCCATTTTCGACCTGCCTTACTTGATCCATCTTCATGGGTCAAGTATGACTCAGTCAAGCTTGACTTATTGTGAGCTCAGGTTCGAACAGAGTATAATGATCCTTTGCATCACATTCTTTGAAAATATAATTTATTTACATAGTAATATATGATATATGAAATCCTCATTATAGTTTCAATTTTCCCAATTCTTCTCTTCAAACCCTACTCCAGACTCTTCATCTCCTCCTCTCAATTCTCCATGTTCCATGTTCTCTTCCCTTTCAAATCCCTTTTCCTCCACCTCTCCCAACTACTCTTCCTCCTCATCCCTTTTCCTCATTTCTTCCCTTGGAATTAATATGCCATCCAATGTCCAGCTCACATCACACTACTGCCCTACCACCAACCACTGTTAGGTCCTTCGTAAAGCAAAGTCATCCATAATCCCTTCCCTCTGCTGCTGCATTGATCACCCAGCTAGACCACCAGCCTGGCTGTCATCAGTCACCTAAATTACTCCATTATCCACGATTCCTCCTCCTCTCCTTTCCCTCTCGTTTGGGTCAGGTATGGATCAGATGTAGGCATGGCAACGGGGTGGGTTTGGAGTGGATCGGCCCTTTCCATGACCCGCTCCATGAGTTAGATACATAGATCCATTCCGCTCCATCAACCCTTGACGGGTTTATAAACATGATCCAAATCCTTTACATATTCAAAAACTTGGATCCTGACCCGCTCCATGAAAACCCATTTAAACTTAATAAATTTATAAAATCAAAATTTTCATTATCGACGTTGTTTTTTTTCAATCCACCCAACTCCAACCCGTCCCAATCCAACCCGCCCTAACATGTTATATGTTTTTGATCTATTGATAGATCTCATCTCATAACAAATTTCTTGCCAAAATTCCTACATCTCCATATTATCATAAAATAATCATAATAAAAAGATCAAATCATTTATTCAAGTGAAAACCAACGGTTTAGATATATTATGTATATAACTAATGGTACTCTGGACTTTTCACATATATAGGATGGGTTTGCGGTAGGGCTGAGCACGAGTTGGGTTGAGTCGGGTTGAGTCGGGTTGAGAGAAAATTTGATCCGACCAAACCCAATCAGGTTGAAGAAAATCTAACCCGCTACCGACCGTTTATCATATATGAACCGTTTGAAATCGAAGTTAACGGTTTGTAGCGGGTTCGGATGGGCTGTGTTGATTTGGACTTCAATATTGATCCAATGTTGATTTTAAACATTACAAACCAATACACCATTCAATTCATATAGAAACTAGGATATAATAATTTCATAACATCCATAAGTCAGTACATAACATGTCATAATTGTCAATTTTCAATTCTCCAAATAGTCTAAATATTGAAAATACTATATCGGTCGGTCGGGTTCGGTTTCATACAGGTTAAAAATGTAGAAACCGAACCGACTGTAATTAACCGAATTTTTACCAATCACAACCCGATTCAAGTCTTTCAACCGACCAAAATCGATGTTCATCATATCAGATTGGATGGATTCTTTGGATTTCGGTTATTTGCTCAGTCCTAGTTCGCGGATTGGGGCAAGAGCAAACCCTGATCCGCTCCATCTCACCAACGGATTTATTAATTTTAACCAGGCCACCCTTGACCCATTTAGACGATCCATTTACCCACCTCATCACGAGTTGGAGCGAATCGGATTCGCAGGTTACCGCCCCATTGCCATCCCTAATCAGATGTGCAGCACAGCAGTCGAGTCAGATTGGAGAAATTTGATCTATGCACAAGTAGGGTTGAATGCTGAACACAATCTGACCTGACATACTGCCACCCCTAAAATTCCAGGGATAAACTCGAGTTCAACAATACTTTCTCAGACCAAAGGTTGAGAAATTCCTCTTCTTTCAAATCTAAGTATACACATGAAATGATATTTAGTTTCCTTATTTGAATTGTAAGACCCTGCATCTGATTTTGTTTGCAATTAAATTGTGCAACACCTTTTCATAAATTAGAAATTTCACAATCATTAGATAATACAGTCATGGCTGAAGTACTTTGAAGTCCCATCTTGTTTGTTCATCACATATAACTGTTTAAATCACTAAAAAAGAATATTTTTATTATTCATATCTTCAGTAGAAAGAAAAGTATTTCTGAAAATAGCCATTAAAGAAAAGAAAATAATTGTCAATATTGCCAAGTGAGAATCTCTTAGCTGATTAGGTACAATTTAAGCTCTGATGCATAACTTATTTTTAAAAAACATTTTCATTTTTAAAAGTCGCATAACTATGTAAAGGCAATATGGCTATAGATAATTTGAAGGTACAAGAAACTTAAATCCAAAGGTGCTCCTTACTCTGCATGTCCCTAGAAACTGGGAAGAACACTCTGATCTTGTTTCCTGATAGAGATAAGAAATAGTAAAACAAAAGAGAATTTTTATCGATCTTACAGCATTCGGATGCAAAAGACCTACTTAAACTTCCACTGATCCACTCCATTTCTCATACTACTTTACTACCAAGCATGAGTATCTCCTTTCATTCACAATTTAATGCAAAGCCTTTAGCCATCATTAGTTTTATAACAGGAGTTCCTTTTTATATATTCTAGATGAAGCCATAAAGTTCTATGTGATAAAGAATTTAAGTCCCACCATAGGAATTCAAAAATTAGAATCAGTCTATTAAAAATACCTATACTCCTTTCAATTTTCATATCCCTCTATCTTTGATGAAATTTAATGAATATCAAAAGAAGAGCATCTGTCTCACCGAAGGCGGGTGGGGATGCATGAAGAGTGGACTACGTTTCCCTTGGGAACATGTGCATCTATCAACAAGCCTCCAGAAAAGTAGAGGAAGTCTAAAATCAACTCTTCTCCCCACATCCTTAAAGCCTCAATAACTTATCAAAAGAGGGTACAAAATACCTTACTCCCTTCTAGTCCTTAAAACACTATATGGGAAACCAAGGAGATTATAATTCTCAGAATCGCAAACTCACTAATGATCTTTGTATCTAGTATAAAAAGGATACTAATATCTAGTATAAATAGTATATCAACTAATTTAAACTCCAATGGTACTATGAAGAATGGTACTCAGGCTTTTTGCATGTGATTTCCTTTCTTGTTCCTAACATTGTAAGAAAATCCTCAACATCTATAAAATTGCAAGTCACCCCGAAAAATTCTAGAAACTATCCAAAACAGTCTCGCTCATTAAATTTAACATAACTTTTATTATGTGATCATTCTACCCTTAGTTATAATTTAGGTGGCATTTTTGCATAATTGTTACCTTTCTATTTTAATTTCTACTCATACTTGTATTTCTTCCTGTTTCCAATACTCTAAAAATAGAGTGGTTAGCAATTACAGTTTTTCCATTTTAAAAATCAGATAACAATAAAATATGTTTGATGGTGGAATAGAGCTGGTGCTGCACACTTGCATCGGTGATGCAATGGTACCAATAGCAGCAAGTGATGGTTAGTGGCTATAGCATAAGTCGAAGCAATGCTATATTATGACTATGATGGTAGTGGTGATGGGTGGTGATAATATGCTAGGAGTAGGAGGCAATTGTGGTTGTATTGGTGATGATTAGGGTGGTGATGGAGGGGTAGTGATGATAGTGGCAATGGAGGGATGTTGGTGGTTGTGGCAATGCTGGCACTAGTGATGATGATTATTGTGGTGTTTTGGTGACATCTGATCTAAAAGGATCACGAGACCTATTGTGGACCTGTTAGGCCATTTTGGATAGGTGTGGATAGGGTTTAGATGCATGATCCACTACACCCGAGCCAATTCATGAGACAAAACTTCTAAAGGGCGTAACTTTCACATAGGGAGTCTATTTTTTGCATTTTGTCAAAAAAATGGGCAACTTTTAAGAATTTATAATGCAGCAACTTGGCAATAGGCTTTCTGGGCTTGAAAGCAATACGACACAAGCCTATTTAGGGCTCTAAAGTGTCTGGTCAAACTCGACTTACTATTTATAGTAAACATAGACTTGGATGTAAATCATAACCCATGAACCGGTGTTTTAAGTCTTAACGAGACTGGACCGAGGCAATCCAAGTAAGGAAGAAGAAAGAAGGAAAGAAAAGGAAGAAAAGGGCAAAAAAAGGAAGAAAGATGAAGCAAAAGGAAGGAAAGAAGAAAGTAAGATGAGAAGAAAAGAAACAAAGGGAAAAAGAAGAAAGGAAGAAAGGAAAGAAATAATAAGAAAAGGGAAAGAGAGAAAGGAAGGATGGGAGAAGGAAATGAAAGGAAAGAAGCAAAGAAGGAAGAGGGAAAAGAAAGAAGAAGAAACAGAAAAGAAAGAATTGACACAGAAGAAAACGAAGGAAAGGAAAGAAAGAAGGAAGGAAGAGAGGGAAGGAAGAGGAAAAAGAAGGAAGGAATGAAGGAAATAAGGAATAAGGGAACAACTGAAGAATAAAAAAAGAAGGAAGGCAAAAGAGAAAGCAAAAAAGGAAGGAAAGAAGGAAGAAATGAAAGAAAAAGAAAAGAAAACAAACAATGAAAGAAATAAAGAAAAGAAGAAGGGAAGAATGATGGAGGGTATCTACTAGTATCATGATCGAGAAGGTCGCTTGGATGGGGTGGGATAATGGGGAATCTGGTTCCATGGAAAAACCTGGATGCCATCATCCTACAGGATTAAAAACACTGCCATGAACAATTAGGCTACCCAATAGACGTTGATATTTGAGTCAAGATCTTTCTTCCTGTCAATCTTATTTTTTCAATTTTTGGAAATATCTGACCTTTTAGCAAATCTAACTGAGATCTGGAAAGGTAGACCTCACTAATATAAGTAGAGATCTTAAAGTACAATTTTGTTCAATTGAAGTTTTGAAAGTAAAATAGTAGAAATTTTGTTGTGTACATTTTCGACAAACTTCATTCTAAATAGTTTTCATGTGAGTTTTGAGTGGAGCAGATTGAATGAAAAAATTCCTTCTCTCCAACTGGATCAATAGAAAGGGTTGTAGTGAGCAAAGTAGGTAGCAATAGTGGAGGGGTCGATAGCAAAGGTAGAGGGGTAGTCATGCTGAATGGTTATGGAGGTAGATTTGAGTGGGTTGCAATAGCATGTTCCTTTATTTTCTTCTAAAAATTTCACTACTAAAATTAGAAATATGAAATAATTTTAAGAACCAACAGATCACAAATGTCAAATAAGTTTTTTATCTCAAATTTGTTTCATGCTTATTTATTTTTTTAATTAGGGATTCAATACCAACAAGGCCTTAATTGCTGACCTATTTCCATTATCCTACATCGTTTATGCTCACACAACAGGCTTTGACCAACATTGAATTGCTTTAAGCCATTATTTTAAAAGCATGCTATTTTTAATCTCTTGTCTCACCCTTCTCTCCAATGCACAAGCTTTTCTCTGTCTCGACTACTATCTATATATTAGTTACCGATTTCCTCAATTAACTGGGTTTGACCACTAGATTCCCTTTACACATGGGACTCTTCCACCTCTTAGCCACTATTGGACCCCTTGCCTCCTTCTTGGTTAAGTGAAACTTTTACTCTTATCTACCTTACTAAAGTTGCAAAGGGTTCATCAGCCATAGCTTAAACAACTCTAAATCCCACCACACATGCATCACACAGCTCCTTTATCCACTCCATCCATCATGTCCTCTTTGCTCAAATCCTAAAATAGTTTAATTTCTTAAGTCATGAGAATAGAATATTTTGAATACATTGCATGTAGCTAGTATTCTTTATTGAATTTCCAAAAAACTCTTAGTCTTGCCAGTTAATGTTCAAAAATCTCATATTTTGGGATATTCTTTTGCACAAAATTTGATATCCAAATTATCTTTCAAATTGTCTTGCATTCCTTGATCGACATGAAGCTTGTTTGGTACATCAATTTTTTATTGTATTTATGGAATTTAAGCTAGAAAATAAAGCTTCCCATAAGCATGTTCAGTAAAGTGCATTTTCTCTAGGGAAAATAAATCAAGGAGTTTCCCCTTTTTTCATATATTTTGCATATGAGAAGCTTCTAACTCCTTACCCTCTAACAAATGCCCACCCTTCTTCAGCTACAATTTGTCGACCTCTAACACCTACTCAACATGCATATCTCCTTTGTTCTTTAAATTGATCTAGTAGCTGATCTAGTCAGAGATCCAACCACCACTATTTTCTTTGATCAAGATCCAATTGAAAGATAGCACATATTACACTTCCTTGTCCCCCTTCTATTTCTTATCTCTAACTCCCCCCCCCCCTCCTCTCACATCTACGTTACATAAACTTGCATAAAATTTTTTATTGAGTCATTTACTTGTCAATGGCCATTGCCTTCATAATTGATGGTGTTGCAACATTCCTCATGAACTAAATGGTTTCAACATCCTAAGGAAATCATGTACCAATGAGGTTTTGCTCATTACAGTCTCCATGTCCATGGTGATCATCAGTTCCCTTTTGTCAACCAAATGATGGAATTGAGCTAATGTCCATTCCTTTATCAGCATTTTGGATGCTTTCCTGCTTCAATATATAATGTCTTGAGATCTATAATCATGATCCTTTCAACATCCCGGCTCTTGTTGGAGGTGGTGCCAATGAATAGTACCACTACATAAATTAATAATCAGAGTAAATATATTTATGATTTGATGTGTCAGTGTGAATTTAAGACAATCTTGCAAGTTGTAGTTCATCATCTTTTACGAATTAATTTAACTGCACCAAACAAGAGGCCTGATATTGCCCCCCTTGATGCACCCATAGATCTGCATAGAACCAAATTTTCTTTTCATAGTTGAGCTATAAAAAAATGTTCTAGGCCCCAACAATTCCACTAAAAGGCTTTAGAATGATATTCTAACCTTCAATTATCATTTTGATTTCATTTTAAAGACCCATATGCAGTTTATATGAGCAGTTTGTAGAGTCTAATTGCCAATTACTAGTTTGTAATGCCCATTTGGCTAGTCTGTGATAGCTAGTTTTGATTTTAGAAAATTTATCATTTATATTTCCATAAGTCAGGCAAACAATAAATATTATAATGGATCTTTTCAATAGGATCCTCATGCAACACCATTTCATTCAGATAGTTTTCTGATTCAGTAGCAAGTTTTGCCAACCAAACAGGGTTTAAAACCTCATTATTACAATAGAACTTTTGCTTTTAATAAATTATATAATCAACCACAGTCTAAATTTTCTGCTTTACCTTCAAACCATTTCCATCCAATTATGTGATGCAAGCCATGGATAATTGGTAGTTCAATATGGAATACATATTGGTTTGATGAACTCAAACTTGTGTATTGCTCGTGAACCCACTCAAATGGCATCTGGAGCAAGATTAAGGTCTCTAACCAAATATGCCCAAATGCTTTAACATTATAGAATATCAGGGTCATTGAAAATGTTCCCAATCGATACTCAAAATTCTATGTGTAGTTTTAGAACGGATTGACTTTGTGAGAAACTAAGTTAGCAAGATATTGACAATTATATAGCATTTATCAGTTATCAGCATTGTTTATCCAAGCACAGGTACATTCTACACTTTCCTGGAATTATTCATATGTCTAAAATTTTGTCAAACATATAATTATAGCACCTGATTTTACATCAGACAGGTTTTACGAAAGGCAGGAGGTAAGCTGTTTTCATAAACTTTATTCAGATTTTATGGTCCATCAGTTCTCTTTTTTTTCTTTTTTTTTGTTCTGAATCAAAACACTTAACAAAGCAACCAAGCCTGTTTATCCATAAAGCTCATTAATTTGAGATTTTGTGTGAACAACGCAACGAGAAAACTGCCAGAACAGTACACAACCTGGACAAGGTGTAATCACTAATTCAATTCATCAAGAAGTTGTGCCAACTTCTACTCAGTTTACAACTTGTGTTTGAGCTACCAACTACCAGTTAGCTGTGCACAAGTTAGGAAGCAATATGTGCGTGTTATTAATTTGTACTAAACGAGTATGTTACTAATTCCTGCATTAAAACACCACATGTGTATCTCAACTACCTTCTTTTTATTTCGTTAGATTCTATTTTATCTTGTTCCAAGAATAAGGGAAGAAGGACCACCAATTATATCAAACAAATGACGGAAAAATAACACAGGTCAAACACTTGGGAAAACACAACCTAAGGTTTGAACATGGAACCTCCTCCAAATGGGGGAGAAGAGGTCATTGACTAGTTTGCTTGTATGCTAAGCACTAAAATTACCATTCCTGCATTAAAAACACTACACGCGTGTTATTAATAATTTGGACACCTTTACTCATCCAGCAACTCGACATTTCTATATTTTCATCAATGCGTGCAACAATCTCCTAAAGAACTAGCATTATTCCTACCCATAGATTCTGCTTTACAAAGTTGGTCTATTTTGTATGATCTCTCCATTTTATAAGCCAATTTTTTTTCTGGATCTGGTAAACAGAGATAAACATGGGATAAATAAGGGATTGGGTACGTACAGAGGTGGCGGGTCGTCTAACTCACGAGTACGGTCTTCGCCTCCGAGGCCAATACCGGCTCCCTCCCTGCCGGACGGCGACGATGAGTCTACGTCGGAGGCCGATCCACCCGACGTCCCCTGCGGCGTGAGGAGGGAAGGAGAAGAGAGATCCGGCATCGACGCGCCTCCTCCCTCTCTCCCTGTTCCCTCTACTGGCTCCACGGGAAACACCAGGAGAGCCGGAAACGGAGCGCTTAAATTTT
>KE504785.1:844648-864104 GCA_000441515.1 Elaeis oleifera | reverse complement strand
ATATATATATATATATATATATATATATATACATCTACATTACTTTTTTTAGAAGAAGAAACACATTTCTTAATTGCTCCTTTACACCTTAAAATATAATAAAACTCTAAGGGTCTCTTTGGCATCACTTTTATTCTTTATTTGTGAAAGATAAAATCATAGAAACCACGGCCGTAAGAATTCATATGGACATGTGTTTAATCTCATATTGCTTATTTATCGGATAGATCTTGAAATCTTATGAAAGGCTAAAGAATTCAAATGATAGTTTCTAGATAATCTTTTTGGATAAGGTCATGCATTGTTACCAATGATATTAGAGAGGACTAGGCCCATGGCCCATATGAACTAGAGTATGCTATAGCACAGGTCTAAATTAAATTTGTGGCAGTTGTAATTGGATTTAAATAGATTTAGACCTTTAGCTTAATGAGAATATTGGGGCTTAAACATATGAAGTATGTGGGATTTGTGCATGCATATGCTAATTCCACATCGATTATTTACTAAAAGATCTTGGATGTTTAAACAAACTAAAAACCTAAATAATAATTCTGGCTAACTCTTTTTGATGAAGTTCTGGAGATTGTTACAGTGGCAAAAATATATTTGGCACTATTATTTTTTTTATTTGTAAAATATTTTATCATTTCTAAAATAGAAATAAAAATTCTTATTTTATTATTTAAAAATTTATGCCTTTTACCACTATTATCAACACCACTTCACTGTTGCTACCATTCTACCATCATCATCGCTATCACCTCTACCACCATCATCACTACCATCGTTACTATAATCATGTACACCGCCCGATCATTACTATGCTACCATCTTCATTCTACTATTACCATCATTGTTGTTATCACCATTGTCTTTACCATTATTGTTGTTGTTTTCATCATCACCACCACACAACCTCAATAGTTTCCATTATGATCATCACCATTGCCTCTCATATAGTCTCTTTTACCATCATTATTATTCAGTATCGTCATCACCATAACCACCATCATCATCACCCCTATAATTTTTGTCGCATTGCTATCGCAACCATAGCTTATCACATTATTATTGCTGCTATCAAATTATCAATGCCTCTGCCATCACTGTTATTATATTTATAATATTTTATTATCGCGGCCGCTACAACCATCATCATTATTACTATCTCACCCACCATCTTCATATTTATCGTACTAAATTATTCATATTTCAAATTTATAAGTAAATAGAACTAAGTTATTTATTTATTTTATTTTTGAAATTTAAAATTTGAAAGGGATGCTAAATGGGTTAATGTGGTAAGTATATACTGTGTGTAGCTTGGCAGCTGTGCAGCCCAACCGAAAAGTCCCGCTACCAACCCAACCTTTTTTGAAGTCGGCGACGTAACCCAAGTAGACCCGGGGCAGAAATAGGCTCTTCCGGCCCTCCTGCGATTCTGCTAGGGTTTTGCGAAATCGCGCCGGAGCTCCGCCGGAGGCTAGAATCCCGAGGAAGAAGCGGCGGCGGAGATGGACGGCGACGACGAGGGGGTGATGGGGCCGATGGGCGATGAGCCGATGTTTCCAACGGCAGCGGCGATGGCCAGCAGCAGCGGGGAGCAAGGCGGTGATGGGCGGCGAGCAGATGGACGTGGAGGCCTACGGATCTCTGTACACCGGCCGGACCAAGGTGATTCGGCTGCTCTTCATCGCCGACCGCTGCGGCAACGAGGGCATGCAGCTCGAGGCCCTCCGCCTCGCCTACGACGAGATCAAGAAGGGCGAGGACTCCCAACTCTACCGCGAGGTTGCCAGCAAGATCGCCGCTCGCCTTGGTCCCCAATACGACCTCGACCAGGCCTGGGCCGACGGCATTGACCGCCGTGCCGAGCAGCGCAAGGACAAGCTCGAGAACGAGCTCAATGGCTATAAGGTACCCTTCCTGCAATTTTTGTTCCTCTTCTTATTGCAGTTAAATTTATAAATAATCGGGCAAAAATCTCCTCTTCGGATATTTCAATTGCTCGCTCCTGGATCTTATTCGCAGTGTACTTTTTCCCCATGATAAAAGCGATCTTCACATTATTATATTGCATTTTTTGGGATTAGTTTGACATTCATGAATACCACGCAATTTAGAGATCCAAGGACCTTACCTACTTTCTTTTCATTTAAGAAAATTCTCGCTTTCACCTCTTTGCAGATTCCCATAACTTACTCCTAAATTTTGATTACGAGCAATTTTTCCCGGAAAAAGCGGAGTTTGTTTATTATCTTGATGATAGATACACGATTCCCACCAATTTAGAGGCAAAAGCATATGACATGATTTCTTTTCTTTTTTCTGCGCAAGTGTCACCATTAACTCCACCCTAAACTTCAATGTGCAGACAAATTTGATCAAGGAGAGCATCAGAATGGGTTACAATGATCTTGGAGTTTTCTATTATGCTCATGGTCAGCTTGGGGATGCCTTTAAGAATTATGTTCGTACCCGTGATTATTGCACTACTTCCAAGCACATTATTCACATGTGTTTGAATGTGATTCTGGTCAGTATTGAGTTGGGCCAGTTTATGCATGTCTCAAATTATGTTAGTAAAGCTGAGCAAACACCAGACATGCTGGACACTGTCACAGTTGCAAAACTACGATGTGCTGCAGGGTTGGCTTACTTGGAGGCAAAGAAGTATAAACTTGCTGCTCGCAAGGTCAGTTTTCACAATCTTTGCTTCCCAATGCTTTGTCCATTAATATTTTGAATCATCATTTTGGCTTGGGATTATTTGGATTTTATATGCCCGAGCTTCTATTCTATGGCTACGCAAGTGATATCTCAATGGAAGGCCATATTTAAGAATAACAAGGTATATTTAACAATAATTTTCAGATCATGTTAAAATAAAAAAGTACATCCTAGATTCATGTGACAACTCTAAATATATGGAATGAATATTAGCGAAAGTATCAACACATAGCAGGTTGTTGCAAATAATGCTCAGTAGTAGCAGGCAAAAAAATCATCCTTTATTGGTTGGACTTCGTAACTGCCAACAAGTTTTCATATCATCAGTTAAGACTAGTGATTTAGTTATTTGCTTTTTTTTAAGCTGAAAAGAAATTCCACAGAATTAATGCTTTGTGAATTTAGGATGGTGAATCATTTGGGGGAATATCCCTTTTAGTTACAGAAAATAGTTTCATGTAGTACTTGGGTTGGATGAAGCCAGCATTTTTATGAGTCAATTCTTAGTCATTGTTGTTGTTCAAGAGCCTTGTTTATTGCACATGTTTCTATAAGACAATCACAAAACGGGAACTTGGAATTTTGCTGACATATCAGGTCAATCTTTGAAACCCTCTAGTAGAAGCTGGTTCTTGACTTTAAAATTTGTCAGTCTTTTTTTTTTTTTTAACAGTTTATTTCATGTGCTTTTGTTTAGCTATTTAAAATCTTATGTTCCACCATTGCAAGTTGAGGGGCAATTTATTGCTTCTTTGGTTAAATATATAAAATATTTAACCACGAACGTTTACAACTCTGGTTGTTTATGCAGTTTTGGAAACTGGACCTGAACTAGGGAACAACTATACAGAGGTGATAGCACCCCAAGATGTTGCTACATACGGTGGACTTTGTGCACTTTCATCTTTTGATCGATCGGAGCTGAAGGCATCTCTTTTCTGCTTGTTTCTTTATTTTTGCAGTATCTTTTTATTGTTTTCTTCATTGATTGCAGCTTGCATTTCTGAATCAAGGTCTAATTAGCTGCCCTAATTTTTGCCAGAGCAAAGTCATTGACAACATTAACTTTCGAAATTTCTTAGAGTTGGTGCCTGAAGTAAGGGAGCTTATACATGACTTCTATGCAAGGTATAATGATATTCCTTTCTTCTTACAAATTAATCAACCTGTCTACTTTGAAAGTGGTATTATCTTCCCTTGTTATTTATGAGTTGTCCTTTTATTTTTATGTTTTTATTGACTAATTTCTCCGATAAACAATAATAACAGAATCAGAAATTTACTGATATGATGAAGATTAATATATGATGGTTGGCAAATTAGTATCAATAGGAAAATAATCAATGACTTCTTATCTGGGTTGTGTTACCACTCTAGTTCTGTTGGTAGTTGTCTTATTGATCTATGATTTATATCTTTGTGCAAAATCAAGAATGCGATGTTCATATGGTGGTCAGCTAGTTCCCCTTGCAAATGTTTGAACATCATCATAAACACGCACATGCAACACACATAGACATGCATTTATTATTTAATTTAATTTTGATTTTTCTCATGGTAAGGAACTTTTTAACCATTTAAATTTATAGTTATGCGGTAAACTGATATTACAACATATGTAGTAGATAAGAAGAAGGAAGAAAATATCGATCATTGATTTTAGTCAACATCGTCATTAGTGCCAATGCAAATGCTAGTTTCTGGGATCCGAGGCAAGATCATTAGCTGTCAAGCAAAGGTTTGCTACATTTTGTGCCTTCAGTCTTTAGATTTTTCTGTTGAAATGCAGCTCTGGATTTTTGTAAAGCATCTCAAAGAAAAAATTGGTCAAGGCCGGATGTTTTGAGTTTTAGATTATGTGCAATTCAGCCTTTGGTTAGTTGATTTGTTTTGCATTGTCATACTTGATATGATGCAATACAGGCCCATAGAAGGTGATCTTATGTTGACATATGATACACCACTGTTTATGATGTCTATATGTCTGACATGGTGTTAACTAATTTTTTCCATGTGATTTATTTAGGCATTTACAAGAACATGTAGCCTTTGCTCTTAGTCCTTTAAAACTTCATCTATTGTAACACTTATTGAAAATATTATAGCTTCTTATGCTAGTTTTCATGGAAATTGTCAAACTTGATATCTTAAAGAGGTCAATACCACAAGAATATATGCTAACTCTATTTTGATATTTCTAGTTTATAGTTGTGGGTCAAATGTAGTTATGTAATATAATCCATGATGTTTTGACTTTATAACACGTGGATGCTATTATGGAGGATAAAGAGAAGTTATCAATCTATAGTGTAGAAATGTAGATTTGCCAATACTGAGTTGCAGTAATTTAGGGCCAGAACCATGCATGATGGGATTTGTCAAACAAAATATTGCAATTAGATTTTAGTTGTAACCTTCTTCTTCATGTGTGAAGTTTATAAAACCACAATTATATCCTAACACAAAGTCATATAGAGGTATCACAATGATGCTTTGATTTTTTTTTAAAGATACTACATTCTTGGTTTGGTATGTTATTTGGCAAAATCTTTTGAGTCCTTATAGAGAAAAGAGCATAGGTTGGGTTGAAGAAGATCATTTACATGTTCTTTTGGTCCTTTTGTAGGAAGAGACCTCTTTCAGGGGCTCTGAAAGCACTTATGAGGTAGTATGTTAGAAACCTAGTGTCTATGGTGTTATAATAAAGGCTCCAAAAATGAGGCCTTTTTGTTTTTTTCTTTGTTTTTTGGTTATTTGGTGTAGAGATCAACAAGAGCTATGTGAGAGATCTATAGAGAAAAAGGATTTTGTTATTTTTATTCTAGATCGTTGATTAGTTATATACTTGTACTGAAGTATCATAGGATGACCAGAATGGAAGCAACAAACGGGTTTTGTTGAAGTTGTTATTGGCTTATGTACCTATAATGTTGACAGAAAACAAGAAAATCATATCTCCTTCCATGAAAGGTATGAAGAGTCTAATAAATGCTATTCATGAGATGATATAAATATTTTACTTGTCACTAAATTCTGAACCTTTTTTCTTATTATAAGAAGATTTAGTCAACATTGCTTGCATGATGTTGATTTTTTTCCCCTTGTATTGATTGATTTATTTTCATTTCATCGCATATGTGTGTGTGTGCGCGTGCGTGTGGACACACACTTGCCCCTACACACCCACACACATACATGCGCACACACATGATGTGCACAATTCTTGTTCATTTGAAATTACACACAAACACACTGAATTTGAATGTTGTGCTCTTGATTTCCAAGAATGTGCTTGTGTGCATAATTGTGTGGTTAATTCTAGATGTATTTCTGTAATTACAGACATGATATGACCAATTCTTGTTCATGTGAAATTGCTGAATTTTACCTGGGTTGTTGTCAGGTAATCCTAATGTTTTCTGCTTGGTTTCTGCAAAGCAATGTCTCAATGCATAATTTCATGGTCAATTCTAGGTGTATATCTTCTAATTATATGATGACATAATGTGAAAGGTTTTAGTCATGTGAAATTGCCAATGATATGTTACGAAATGATTAAATGTCTGGCGAGCTGATCTAGTATTTTTTTTTTTTGATGGGGTCTAACATTGGATGTTTGTTTATGTTTAGATCTTTTTTCGCTATTTTTGGACCCGATTAGGATGCTCTATTCTCAGGACCATAATTTGTAGTTTGAGTCTGTTTCATCTATACTGCACATGGTTCTTAATGCCTTACAAGACTCATTTCTTGAATTTGTTAGATGCATGAGATTTTTGTGCAGACCAAGTTTTTGTGGTTTGAATGTGCTTTTATAAAACTCATTTCTTGAATTTGTTAGATGCACGAGATATTTTTGTTTAGATCAAGTTTCCATGACTTGAAAGTGCTTAGACAGGATAGAGGCATTATTACCATCATGATTTAAACTAAACTGGTACCATGGATAATGGTCCATAAAAGTAGACCAATAGATTCTAAAGAATTTTTGGTTAAGATTAGATTCCTTATTTTCCTTGTTGGTTCCTATAATGATACTATTTTATTTATTTGTTTCCAAGTGGTGGTTTGTTTTAGTTAACTTTCAATTAACTTCACACTGGAAATCAACTTTGCTTCGAGGTTCTATTGAAATTTAAATCTGTAGAAGCCATTTTAATCTAAATTATCTGGAACACCATTTAAGGGTATAACTTATGGGTTTTATTCATATGAATTTTTGCTTTTCCTAGACATATGACTTATTGGTCAAGGATCCATTGCTTTGTCATGTGCAGGATTCTTACACTATGTTTGGTTCACTGGAATGAGGATTGGAATGGAATGGGGATTTCAACTTCGGCCTCATTCTAATGTTTGATATGACAATAGGGGATGGAATCACAATTTCTTTGGAATCAAGATTCCTTCATCTGAAAGAATGACGATTCTACTCATACACAGGAGGATTGGTCCCCATGAAAATGGAAATAAATGATATTTTGGTAATAAACAAATTAACAATATTTATGGTCTAACAAATGATATACTTTTATATAAATCAACCATTGATGATTATGATATATAATAAAAATGAATAATTTAATTAATATATAATTCAAATATTATTATTAGAACATAGTGAAATATCAAGTGTTATCAACAATGACTCAAAAGTTTACCTTATGTTATATGCTAGCAAATGGGCATTGCTTAATGCATGTTAATGAACAATAAATATATTTTGAATCTTGAATCAAATATTTATTTAATTTAATCTTTCATAGTTATTCGTAGACATTGACCATAAATAGGTCAAGGATCCATTGCTTTGGTACGACAATAGAGGATGGAATCACAAATTCGTTTTGGAATTAGGATTCCTTCTTTTGAAAGAATTGTGATTCCATGCAAACATGGAAGGAATGGTCATTTCCATGGAATGGAAATGAATGATTTTTTGGTAATAAACTAATTAGTAATATTATGATATAAATAGTTACGAATGATATATTTTATATGAATCAACTATTGATGACTATGGTATATGTTAAAAATAGTTTAATTAATATATAATTTAAATATTCTTTTATTAGAAAATAGTGAAATATCAAGTAGTATCAATTATTACTCAAAAGTTTATTATGTATCATATATTAGCAAATGGGCATGGCACAATGCATGTTAAAGAAAATAAATATAGAAATTTAAACTGTTAAATATTATCAAGAAAAGCTAAAAATATCTTAGGTAAATATTAAAAATTGACTAAAATAAATAACATAAAATATTCAATTTAAAATAAAATGAATGAAAACAAAATTAAAATAGAAATATAACCATGAAAGGTTAAATTAAATAAATATTTGGTTCAAGATATAAATATAAATAAACAACATTTTAATTAATAAAAATAAAAGAAATGATATTAATGATATCATATTAAATAAAAAATATGACTAAATTTTTAAATAATATTGAATAGAAAAGATAAAATATGTTAGATAAATATTAATATTAAATAAAATAGTTGATAGTAAATAATAAATAACAAAATATTAAATAAACATAGAAAATATGAATAAAACATAGAAGTGTAAATATATAAATAATTAGGATTAATACCAAAATAATTAGGCTTTTCAAAGTTAAGACCATAGTAAGCATGCCCAAATCTGAAGTGTTTACCAATCATGCATCTCCATGTGCATCATAATTAATTCTTTAAATAATGTAATATTTCATGTCAATCTTTTTTCTTTTAAAAAAATGTTCTCTTTCTTGTACAATCTTTCTTTTTCTTATTTCATGTTTTTCTAAAGAGTATGAAGTGGAGAGAAATATGTGAGGAATTCATTCCATGTTAAGCCTTGTTGGTGGGTGACTATTCCTCTAGTATATCATATGAACATTGGCTCACATGTTAGTGACTTGTGGTTCAATCGTGGCAGTTGCCATGCTTGAAATGGTTGTTTGAATGATTAAAAAGCTAATAAATTAGTTTTGTTGGAAGGATGGAGAGCACCATATATTGGTAACATGAAGCTAATGGGGTGGAGGATATCAAGAGGGACTTTGAATTAAGGGTGAAGGACTTAGCATGGGGAATGTGTTAAATATACGCGATTGGCTTGGGTATGTGTTCTTTAAGCAAGTACAAGCTGTGAAAAATACAATGATGGAGACAGGCTTCTATTTAACTACTAGGTGGCAGATGTATATGCATTTGAGCCATCACGTGGTGGTGAGACATTCAAACATTATGCAGAAAATGTATTAGGTGTCAAAAGAATCTATAGTGTGGGAGCATAGATGATTCTTCTAGAAATTCTTTTTTCACATTGCCTAAGTGAACAAGAGGAGCATTTGGATGAAAGAATTTATGTTGAATAACATCTTACCTCTTCTTGAGCAACTACCACATATGCTGTTTGATTGAGAATAGAATGGTAAAGACCGAATTTTGATTTTTTTCCCTTTCTTTTGGGTCTCTACAAACATTGATAGTTGGTAATTAAGACATTCAATGCTTTCAATCCAATTAGGGTTTGAAAAGTATCCTTGCTACGAGATTTTGCAAATTAAATATCCTGAGCAGCCTTTCTCCTGATGACCCTTTGAATATAAATATATAATAGTGTACCTTCATGATTCGTTGATGTGTTTCTGTTTGGTTTTTTGAGGGAAAGGGGGGGCTGGGTGCTGGCAATCCTCTTTGCCATGCAATGAAACAATGTGTACAGAATTGCTTACATGCATCATTGCTCTCTTTTTCACACCATGCTGAAATTTACATGGGTACTTTTTTTTTTGCAAATCCTCTTGGAGATACTGTTTGCCTTTCACTTGGAGGAGGTAAAGAGTTAGATGATAAATAATTCTTACTAAATGTCCGTAAGCATCTTCTCAACACCATGTGTATATTTACTTCCTGTAGCTTGACTCATCTGTTCTTGAAATCTTCCATTATTCGGCTTGCAACAAACACATCTAACTATTTTAATATTAATAGACATGAATCTGGTGCTTCTAACATATTATTGAAGAAGCTCACTCAAATCTTGGCTATGCCCAAGCATGAGAACAATATGCTAGGATATGGTTTAACCTTTGCTTTTGTTTTGGTTATATGTTGTCACTAAGGAGACTAGACCTCATCTCGTCTATGCAATAACAATGCCTCGCATTCTGGTGGCATTGTCGGCCAGGATTCACTTCAACCTTCATCACATCCCACCATTATCTATGCTGACCTGCACACGCACGAACACGTGCACGCACACACACACGCACGCACACCCTCCACGCGCGCGCACACAAAAACGCATGTGCACGCAACTTAGATCTTCTTCGAATTTGTATTAATAAACTACACATGCACACAACTTAGATCTTCTTTGAATTTGTATTAATAAACTATTCTATGTCATATCACACACACACGCATGCGCGCGCATGTGCGTGCATGCACGCATGCGCACACAGCTTAGATCTTTTTCGAATTTGTATTAATAAACTATTCTATGTCATGTTTATCACACGCACGCACTCACGCATGTGCACCCACATGCACATGCCCGCCCGCCTGCCCGCGCGCACGTGCATGCACACATGCATGCGCACAGCTTAGATCTTCTTTGAATTTGTATTAATAAACTATTCTATGTCATGTTTATCAATATTATTATAAAGGAACACATGACCTAAAGTACATGTATTTATACATTCTAAGTTTCTTGAATGCATTTAATTAGTAGTTCAAACCAAAATATATTCATCTCTATTCTGTCAAATTTAACTAGACATGCTCGTTCTTTTTAATGAATAATTTTAAAATGGTTAATAACAATGCTTCTAGTAGCAAGTTTTTAGTTGAATCTACTCTAGAGGTGGAGTTTGGGAGTGGTGTTTTTATGCTTACCTGAAGCATCTTTTAGGTTGTTTGGTTTAGTCATTGGACTAGATGTACAGGGCTCAGTTCTCAGAAGCATCTTTTAGGTTGTTTGGTTTTGTTAGTTGGGCTTAGATACACAGGGCTCGCTTCTCAGAGCAGTGCAAGAGTGGGGAAATGGAACTCTCAAATTAAAAATTATGACATGGAAGATCCTTGGGAACACATGAACAAAACAGTATTAAATTATAGAGTAATTTCAATGTACTCATATTGTTATTGCATTTTGAATATTTCTATGAAAAAATGTTTCAAAAGCATGATAAAACATTAGTGATAATTTCTTAAACTAAGAATTGTTTTTGGCAGACTCGTGTTTCATTAGATGCTACTTAACTATTTAATATGTGTTGGACAAATTAGGAAGCAGGGTTAGGGGCAGGAATGTGATCTTGGAGAGGGTATGCTATGTTCGATGTAAAATAATGACTATAAATATTTAAGGCTGGAATGATTAAGGAAATGAACTACTTCCAGCATGATTTCTTATGTGACCTGGACGTCTTTCTTCTTAGTCATTGACCATGATGCTTTTGGTGAAGGACCACTAGTGTTGGGACATAGTTGCTACCTATCTTTTGAAGCTATGTACGTTTAGGAAAGAAACCAAGACTTGATATATGGATTGCTCCTTGTGGTGGTTCTGATAACTCCAAAATATATTAATGAAATGCAAAAGCCTCTGCTTTTGTTCTTTTCTTTTGTGGATTTACTTCAATTTTCTTTCTCACTTTTTCCTAATATGAAAAGAAGCTCACGGCCTATAATTTCTTTAAGTTATGTGCTTCTGATTGGACGGCTCTCGTTGGAAGGTTTGCCCATTGTTGGTTATGTAGCTAGAAGGGTCTTATTGAAGGATGAGGAAATGGGGCATTCCTTTTCATGCTGCAACTCTGTTGTTAATGTGATTCTGAGAGTTTATTTGATATCCTGATCTCTTCACCCAAAGAGACGATATCCCAAGGTTTCAGCAAGTCTTACTTCAAAAGATAAACTTCCTTCATGCTTTGGTGTTGTATGAGAAGATATAGGAAGGTTTTGCAGTAATCATTTTGAAGTTGCAGGAAATTTGAGGAATACTGGCCTGAGTTCCATTCCTGATCTGAGGAGTTTTACCTTGCTGAAACTTGAAGCATTCTTTCCTTTGCCTATCATTTGTTGAACGGTTATGTTGATGATGTAGATTCATTTCTTCTAATCCAAAAGTCCTTAGATGCTAACATATACACACATGCCGGTCACTTGCCAGAACACCGGCCTGCATACATTGCCACAGCCAGTTTTGGTTGAGAACAGGGTCTTATTCCATTTTAAAAATTTATTATTTTAAATCTATTTGTAGTTAGATTGGGCCAAATTTGATGCATTAAAATGTCATTTTGATGTGGTCATCTAGTCTCTCAATCAAGTGTGTGTCTATATGTGTTAGCATATATAGATGATAAAGAATGATGATATTTCATGTCAAGCATATTGAAAGGCACATTTTCATTGGAACTTGATAAATTATTTTAATGTACACCTATTGCACATGGTGTTTACCTCACCGAGAATCCCACCCAGTAAAAAAAAAGAAAGAAGAAAGCCTTCCCCACAAGTTTCAAATGACAAATAAAAATAGGTGTTTAGACACTAGTGGATTGGCACCGGGCAGTTCAACTGGTATATAGATGTCAGGGCATGCCAGGTGCTGGTTGTTCCATATCAGCACAGCACAGCACATGCTGGCCAGAATGCCTGTTGTGGTCAGCACCTGAGTCCTTGTCCAACACTAAGTATTAAGTCTCTAAATCGACATTTTATTAATTAATGTTGGTTCAGTTTGGTTGTCCTTGCTTCTTTCTCTTTCTTGGATAAAGCAAAACTGCTAGGGTGAAAAGCGCATTGAAAAAGAAGATCCATGACTAGATAGGGGTTGTCATATGGGTTTGGATTATGTGATTGTTTGTGTCCATTATTGATGATTTAATTAAGTTGCAGTTCATTGGAAAATCTTATATTAGCATTGATAGGAATTCATGTCTTGCATATATGGTGAATGAAGAAACACAAAAAAATCAGAAATCATGGTGAAAATCTTTTTATGGAATTTAGAGGGTGAAGGTATTTATCCTAAGTATTTGTATTATGATATTTGTGGATATTTTTGGCATTTAGTTTGGAGTGCTGTGCATGTTGCAATTGCTTCAGCTGGAAATGCATTTGTCCAACTTTCTCTGTCTTCAGGTTTGGCAGGGACTTAAAAATATCTGGTTCTGAACAACTAGATGCAGGCCGAATTGGCCCTCCTAACCATTTTATCATAGGTTAACATTTTTACATGATTGAGCTTTGTGAACAATAGTTTAACTTAGGATGTACTTTCATATTAAATGCTACAAATATGTAAATTAAAAGAACAGAATTCAGAATAAAAGAAATTGGCAGCTGTATCCTTCGAATGCCATGTCCAACCTATTTCTTCCATGACCTGTTCATAAGTTTGAGCATTTTTTTCTAGTTGGATTGCAAATTTCTGTTGCATGCTTGCTTACCATTTCTGTCAATTGACTCAATTCTCTACTGCTCTTTCATTGGCAAAACTTTTATATTTTCTTTGTTATAACTCATTTCTCACTCTGATCCTCCTAGTTATACCACATAGGCACATTGTCTCTCTGAGGCTTGTCTTGTGTGCATGAAACTTCTCAACATTGCATCCCTTCTTGTTTTCTTATAAACTCAGGATTTCATCAATCAAATCACTTCGTTACTTCATCCATTAGGCATCAGTTTTCATTAGATCTGTCTTCATCAGATTCAATCTTGTATATAATGGTCCAAAGTAATTTATGATCGTGCATGCTATTGTATCTCATGGCTGTCAGTCCTGACCGAAGCCTGCTATTCAACTTTGTTTCTACTCAATTTGCATAGTGTGTCCACTGATTTTTGGATTTATTTCTTAAGATGCACATATCCATCTTTAATGATTCTCTCTTGTATCTTCTCTCTGAGTCAGCAAAGAGCAGGTGCTGGTCTTTCTCGTTTCTTTAAAGCCTTAGATGAGTTACCTGTTAACTGTCATTTAGCTTCCTAGCATAATTCTGAATTGTTCTTTGTAATAGTTGTGCATTATTTAATCTTGTTGAAGTAATGTCTACCATAACCTCATAGTATGGCCGATGGACTTGGCTCCACTGTAGTTATTGCAAGTATTTCCTCTTAATTATTGTGTATATGTGTGATTCCACTTTAGTTATTGCAATTGTAGTTGATCTTTATTCTTGTGGCAAGTACCAGAAATGTATGTATGTGTGCGTGCGTGCATGCATGCATGGACGTACATATTCATTGATTATGCCAGTTAACCATAGATTATAGTTTCTATCATTATGTTCATACCCAAATTTGTTTCATGCCTCCTTAAAAGCAATCTGTTGTTGGGCAGATCTTGCTTGCTTGTTGTTAGGTGGTTAAGATTTTGTCGGAATCTATGTTTAAGAGGGTGAACATAGTGAAAAGCGCTAATAATGATTGCTAGATTATGAATGTATCTGTTGCAGGACTCAGATATGAGAAAATATCTTGCAGGGTATGAAATAAGGAGAGTCGAAGAGAGCAGAGAGAGAGAGAGAGGTTGGAACCAGTGTATCAAAAAGATCCCTCTGAATCTGTCAATATCTTACGCATGTGTATTTAATTTATTACAAAAATAATGCAGATCCTAATTGAACTAGGACTTCTTTACATGTGTTCCACTACAAATAGATCAGATATGGATTTTCTGTTTATAGAAAAATCAGAAATATGTACCATGTTCTTCTAGAAACATCAAATTCTTCAAGTTTGTTTCTTGAATATATTATTGCCAAAATTTAGAATCATGACAGTTACATTAATAATTTGCTTATCATGGCTTTCACCTGACTATGCTCACCTGCAAGTAACCTTAATGACATTTGCTTCTTAAAATGATACATTGTAGCTTCGTGTAGCGAAAGTTGCTGTCTGTCAAAGCATTTCATATTCTTCTTTTTTGTGAGACTTTTATTGTTTCTAACCACAAAAATGTTCCGCTGCAGTCACTATGCTTCATGTCTGGAGTATCTAGAGAACCTTAAACCAAACCTTTTGCTGGATATCCATTTACATGATCATGTTGAAACACTCTATACTCAAATTCGCCACAAAGCTATCATCCAGTATACACATCCATTCATTTCTGTGGATCTTCACACAATGGCCAGTGCCTTTAAAACTGGTGTTGCTGGGTTGGAGAAAGAACTCGAAGCTTTGATCACCGACAACCAGATTCAAGTAAGATAGCATTTTTCTGTTTTGAAGTCTCATCCAGTATAGAAATGCTTGTGCTTTATGTTCGCTCATAGCTTGATCGGAATTATTTCTGAGATGAGCTGTTAAATCGTAGTTTAACTTTAGAATATCAGCATTATCGTTGTTATTTCATCTATGTTAAATTAATTTTGTGGAATATCTGCAGGCCCGGATAGACTCGCACAACAAAATTCTTTATGCAAGGCATGCTGACCAAAGAAATGCGACGTTCCAGCGTGTCCTACAAACTGGTGTTGAATTTGAAAGAGATGTTAGGGCAATGTTGCTGAGAGCCAATCTTATCAAGCATGAATACAATCAAAGGGCAGCAACAAGGAAAATTTGAAATGGAAGTCACATCTCCTTGGGTTTTGCTGAGGGTTTTCTGGTACTGGGGTCTCACCTCTTATGGATGGAAGATGATTTCCTCTTTTGCATTTGATTGTGAAATCCATGGTTAAAATTTGTGCAGATGTCATGTATTTGCAGGATGGCGGCTTGAAGTTGAAAACTTTTCATGGTGGTTATAAATTTGTGTACGTCCTTTTGAGGTTGGATATTTTTGCCTGGTCCGCTGCATTTATGCTCGAATACTTGCAGTCTGTGGTAACGTCAGCCGCCATAAAAAATATAAACCTGCTGTCAAAGGAAAGATGGAGAAAATTCGGACATTAAATTCTGAAGTCACCAAGTTCACTTTCCTTGCAGCTGTTGTTTATTCCCTTTGTATCCATTAAGGGGATCCACACGTTACAGAATGCACATTGGTAACACTATCGTATGACTGCTACTACCTAAAACTACTCGCTGCATGGAGTTCTTTGGGGTTTGGTTGGATCCTGGTATCCTGCAATGATCTACAATGCTCTATCATAGAATTTTGACAGTGGTGGCATCTAGAGTGGTACATTTTCAGAATTTTTTTTCTAATGGATGTGGTTGAAAGCTCAGGCTTTGAGGTCTAACAGCTTAACCATTCAGCCGTCTGTTTCCTTGTAAATATTGTGCATACACAATATAGCGCTGCTATATACATTTTCTTCCAAATAGTGTGTTTAGATTGCTGCTTTCCTTAGGCCTCTGATGTTTTTGGATAGGAAGTGTGGATGCGAGTTTTTGTGTTGCGATGTAACATGGTGATGCATGTACCTAGATGAGTCCTGGCAGCCACGGTGGATATTAGGGAAGGAAAATGCAGTCGGATACTTGTTTCACCCTGAAAATGTGATTAATTTCCTCTAACTGGTGAAGGGTTGAGGGGAACTGAAAAGTGTTCCCTCTAAAAGGTAATTTGGCTCAGAGTCGTGAAACATTTGAAGGTCTGAATCGAATGGAAACCATAATTTCATCCATTCTAATAGGTGAAGGACAAATGTTCTGGAGGCTCGAATCAAAGCAAAAGTCCTACTTCCACTAGTCTATACCTGAAGGAGCGAAGTCAGACTAAGAAAGTCAGGGGTGTGCAAGGGCGGAAATGAAGCCAAGGTGCATGGAGGAGCATGTTGTTTCTCTGATGGGCTAGCCCATAGCCACACCAAGCTTAAGGCAACCAAAGAAAAATAAACAAAAAAAGGCCTGTTTGGATATTCCCATGGAATTGGACTAAAAATCCTATAGAAATCAAGCTTGTTGATCTATTCATCTTGCATTTCCTAGACTCTATCCAAACCCATTTTAGATCCTTAGCTTTTGGGCTATAGGAAGAAAAAAAAGATCTATAGGAATTGAGGTCTTCTTTCCAATGATCTTTCTTACCCACAGGGAAGATCAAGAAAAATGACCGCCATGCAATTTGGAATGGCAAACGAGTTCTTAGAAAGCAAAGCCTCTAGCTTACCTGCAGGTGGATGTTGGCAAATAATACAATCTAGTACCACTGATTCCCTTGAACCGGGAGCTAAAACCACTGGAAGATCACTGGAAACGAATTCAACCATCAAAACTCCTTCCCTCCTATCTTCATTGCAGAAAGCCTTCAGGATTAAGAGCCTCATGTTCGACCAATGCTCATTTTCTCCAGAGAACTTTGCTACTCTTCAAATGAATTTTGAGTGTCTTAATAACATAAATACTATGGGATGGTAGAGGTCTTTTAAGGTTGAATTATTTGTTGCTATGAAGAACATGTTGAAGGCTAATAAGTTGTGCATTACCAATCTATAAATTTGGGGGAACTGAACTGGGGTCACAAAACAAATGGCTGTTCATCCTGATGCCAGCTTAATGATTGTGCATCATCATCAGGTGACAGTAAACAGTTGCGCTGATGAGAGAAATCAATCTGCAAGCCTTTGAGCAATAACAAATGACCTTTATTCTGGTCTGGTAACCTTTTCCCTTGATATTTAAAGTCGTCAGAACAAATTTCGTGGCTTAAATTGAAATGCATATCAAACAAGAGTCAGTGAAGAAGAAAAATGTTACTACGATATTATTGAATGCTCCATTAATTTCATAATTTCAATAAAGATGTTGAAGATCGTGCTTCCTTAGCATCAAGACATGTACAAAAATAAACAACAAAAAAAGGAGAGTTGAATCGGATTAATATGTTAAACATTCTTCTATTATTTGACAATGCATTTTTCTGATAATGATGATGCAAGTCAAACACAACTTAAAATAAGAGAATTTATATTTGAGATGTGGAATGTAATATTTTGATGAAAAGATCCCAACCCGGACCTTTTGTTTAAAGAAGAAAATCGGTTTCCATTATTTTATTTCATTGAACAATTGAAATGAAAGGAGTACAACAAGTAATCAACTAAGCAGGCATACATTTATGAAGTACAATACATCATCCATATCCATCATCTTACTAGAAGCAGATGTGGGTCACTCCAGCCAAGAAACTTTGATTCCTTGAATCAACTGAAAACAATAACAGTCTGTACAGGATTTCTTTCTAGCAATACTTTCCACAGTACAACTATAAACAATAGGCACCAACCAACTGCTGATCTCTTCTTAATTCTTCTCTTTTAATACAACGAAGTAATAGGTTGAGTTGCACAACAGCTGGAGAATAATTTCTTGTAGATACAAATGCTTGTGATTCCATCTCTACCATCAATCCAGTCCTTGGACAAAAATTTATATCATTTCCCTTAAATCAAATGGACTATCATAATTTTTTTTCCAATTACTCATTTACCAAGAAGATAAAATCATGATAAAATTATGATCAAATTAATCATTCTTGACGATGGCTAAGCTGGATATATCTTGCCCAAACCACCCATTCCTAATTATAAAATTCCCAATGCCATCCATTCCCAATGGAAAACTGCAAAGTTAATCCCATCTGCTTCTGAGACAAGCAAATCTGCAACTCTTTCCTCATCCTCGGCACACTTCAAAAGCATCAAACAAAACGTTGTCCCGCGCACCACCTGCATCACCACAATTTTCTTCATCTATCTCAAAATATTCAACATCCATCCTTCCTCCAAAGGCCTCCCACGTCATGGAATTCACAAACAGGGACAACAAACTACAAACTTTGAAATAGATCATAGAATTAAACCACTCTAAAACCCTTTCTTACCGAGATCGGATGGCGACGGTAATGCTTCTTTCTTCCCGCTGAACAACTCCCATCTGTTTCCCCGCACGGCTTCCACTAATTTTCCTCAAAAGCTTCGCTTCTTTGACTTTTATGACAGCACATAAGATTCCGTGCTGGGCCGCCTTGGAAAGAAAAGATAAAATAAAGTTAAAAAAAAAGGGGAAACTCAATGGACCTGACAAATCAGACCCAAATGACACCCAGCTCTCAGCGACCTACCTTCAGGTGGATCGGCTTGGGTGTCTGATTTGGCTTGATTCGTTGTTGCGCGAAGCATTTCTCAACAAGAAAAGGCCAAAAAAAAAAAAAAAAGACAACCGCTTGATACCGTGAGACGTGTAGGGTTGGCAGTACGAAAGAAAATGCGTGGCTGAACAGCATTTCTGACGTGGATTCGAAAAATGCTCGACCCGTGAGTTTTTTTTTTAAATATTTTTATTTCGTATTCTCAAAACTATTCCTTCATCCAATTTATTTTCAAAATTACCGTCCACCTCAAAATCACCGATTGAACCGACAATTTCACGATCATCTTGATGTTGAGGTCACCGAGAGCCAAGGTGGCCGGAGGAGGAGAAATCACCGACTGCATCGATGATTTCAGAAATCACCGGATTTCTCTTCTATTTTTTTTTGTGGGAGCAGACGAAGGGCGGACGAGGAGGTGGTGGGTTTAGGGGTGGTACAGATTGGGGAGACGGGGTGGCGGGGTGATGAGGAGTGGGAATGCACGGTCGAGGATGACATGGGCGGTGCTGGAGGTCGGGGGGTCGAGTGCGATCAGGAGAGGGCAGAGGAGGTTGCGGGGGGTGGAGGTGCGTGGCTGGGGGCAATGCGGGGGGCGAGGGGGGAGAGGCGGGTTGGCCCGGGGGGGGGAGGGGTGGGAGGGAAGGGAAGGAGGAGAA
>KE504785.1:806889-823070 GCA_000441515.1 Elaeis oleifera | reverse complement strand
ATATATATATATATATATATATATATATAATTTGATCCATCAAGATCATTATCACCAAACAAGTGACATATGGTGGCCATAAAAGGGATTCTAGTGGTCGAATGGCACACCTAAGGCTTGCTTTTCCAAATATGCCAACTTTGTGGCTAGCCTCATGATTGAGATAGCATCCATTATACATGAGAGTTCAGACTTAATAATAAAAGTTTGGATTCTATACGGTACAAAAGGTGGACCATAGAGTATGGTATTGTTATGTACAACAGCCACACTATCCATTTGGAGATGGGTAGTTCTTATTCATTACTGAGGCATAACCAATATGATATATAGTGAGTGCATCATGATAACGAAGAAGAGTCATCCATCTCTAAAATGAATGATGTGGTCGCTATGCTATACATGATCGTACTCTTTGGTGCAAGAGGATCCCCGTTTCCAATAATAATTATATAAGAAGATACGGCTCTTCAACCCTATATATGACTTAACTTGAAAAAGACAAAAAGATTAAAAAAAAAGAAGCAAAAAAAGAAGCAAAAAAGACCAGATAAGCTTGAAGAACATCACCATCTAATTAGAGTAAGCCATTGTTCTGTGTTAGAACAACAGCACCCTCCACCCAAAAAAAAAAAAAAAAATCACCCAGCCTGTAGATTTCTAACACAACAGCCCGGGCTACTTGCAAAAATCCACCAACCACCGCAGCATTTCTTATAAAAATATTAAGCAATCCATCACCTGAGCTCGGTAGAGAAAAATAAATTGAGTACTAACCAAACGGGTGGTCACGGTAAATGTCCAAGCCCTTACGTCTATAAGACGCATGCTCCTGTAGGTCGCGGCAAAAGCTCCTAAATTCCCACAGGGGCGATCCAAGCTAACCAAAGCGAGTATGGAGGAAAAGCCGGAGGCCCTGGTGAAGAGACTGCAGGGCCTGGAAATGAGCCAGGCCAGGCTCCGGGAGCAACTCGACGTCGTCCTTGGAGAACGAGAAGTCCAGCCCGAGCATCGGGTCCGGCAAACTATAGCCGAAGGCGGCGGCGAAGCTGGCCTCCTGCCGGGCTTCTTCGCCCGCAATCCGTGCCGCAACGTGCTGCACTGCATGGGTCACGCCCTCCACGTCTGTCGGCCGGTCACCGGCGAGATCATATTCTGGTCTGTTTCTCTTCTCATCTATATTTAGTGTGTACTATTGCTGCTGAACTATTTAGGAGAATCCGATCCTTAATTTTATTGGATATTGTTTGCTGCTGCTGTGTTTTCCCGTGATGACTATAGATACTACGCTTGTGTTTTATTATGGCAAGTCTTTTGTCTATTTATTCAAAAGTAAAGCCATTAAGAAAGATTGCAACTTAGTAGCATGGTCTTCATTCTTTGATGTAGTTCCTGCAATTCATGCAATTAAAGGGCACTGGATGCGAGAAATGGTCGGACATTTGTAAGCTATAATTCTCACCAGAAACAAATGAAACCAGTTGGGAGGTGGTTCCTGATGAGCCCAGTACTCTGCCAGCTCGTTGAAAAGAGAAGCTGGAATCACCACGAACCATATGTTAGAATCAAGCTAGTTGAAATATTGAAATCTACGTGTCATAGAGCTTAAGCAAACTAGATGCAAAAATCTGCTCGCTAGGCTTGGAAAGATTGCCCTGCTTCTGGTTGCAAGGTTTTCTTTTTTCCTCTCCTTTTATTTTCTACTTCCCTCGCTACTTTTCTCTCATGAATAGCTGTGGAAAGAAGAAAGTAGTCCACGATATAGTTCCTTCTGTTGTGTTCCATCAATTGTTGATACTCTTTTCATCTTTCTCGTATATAACTCAAATACTACTGCTTAGACACTCATTTTGCACAACCACTGACGCGAGCAAAATGTTGCACCAGCCACTAAATATGACTGGATACAGATGAGCGCATGGATTTGTTAAATCAGCACCTCATAGAAGATTCTAACCAAGTCCGATCAAATAGAAAGGAACAACTGGTGCTCCAATTACTAGAACTCAGGGCAAAGGCAAGTGAACTCATATCTATTCTCTGTGCAGGAATCGGTCAGCCGAAAATCTTTACGGATGGAAGGATTGTGAAGCAACTGGCCGAAGGGTTGCCGATCTGCTCCTTGATGAAGAGAGTCGTCCGTATCTTCAGAAGGCCATGGAAAAGTTAAGTAATGGTCAATCATGGTCAGGTCAATTTCCATTTAAGAAGAGGTCTGGAGAAATATTTGTAGCCTTGGTAACACAGAGCCCGTTATACGAGGATGGTGAGCTTATTGGAATCATTACTGTCTCAATTGATGCGGCTACTCTTTATGATACGTACTCGGAGAAATCGAGAGTATGTTGGGATCAAGCTCAAGGCCAACCAAGAGAATACAAATCAAGTTCTAGAAGAGTTCAGTGGCGGCCACAAGCACAAATTGCGTCGTCCGTGTCTAGTTTGGTACTAGTAATCGCATAAGCTGGTTTCTATCCCTTTCTTTTCCTTTTAAAGTGCCAAAGTTATATCTTATTTCAATCAACAGGCTTCAAAATTTTTCCCCGTAATCATATACCTAGTGACTGTGAGGGTAGGAATTCCCTGGAAAGATGTGAATGCATGTTTGAAACGAAAATGTGAAGTCAGAGAAACAGAGTTACCAGTAAGCTGGTTTCTTTCCTTCCATAATATATAGCAAATAGAGATTACCTATATATATATAGCAGTTTATAAGCATATCTTCGAAAATTTCCAGGCACTGAAGCCCATCTTCAGATCGCACGCTGGGAAGAGAGCTGTTGAGGAAACAGCCCATAAGTATGAGGAAATCATGTCGAAATTTAATCAGCCATCCAAAATCGTACGCAATGCTTTACTTGAACATGCAATCACTGGCTGGTGTTACTGTTCTATCACAGCAGTATCAGTTCATATAAGCAGTCATATGTTTATCACTTCTGCTGATGTATTTCTGTTTGATAATGGATTCTATACATTCACTGCGAATGACAGGTTACCAAGGTCTTTGGTAAACTGAACATTCGAGGAAGCACCTACCAATTTCAAGAATCAGATAAAGGGATTCCAACTAATCCGGCAAAGAATTCAGGCTCCAATTCAACAAAGAAGGTGAGTTCCCGGTAGTTGCACTTATTTTTGTATAAAACTACTTTCGGAGACGATACCTTAAAGCAATATGTTAAACTCTACACAAAACAAAGCCCAAAACACAATGTTGGGATCAGGAGAGCTTTCATATTACAAGTATTTCTATTGATTTTGAGACAAATGATGTGCCTGCAGATAAATTTATTGAAAAATAAATAATTAACTAATTATAGCAAGCATATATAAGGAATTCTAGGTGCCTCCCGGTCAAAGCATAAGAAGTCATAGTGCGTATTATTTGTTGAAACAAGATACCAATGTCCAAGAAGGACAATTTTATTAGAAAATCTACAGATAAATTAATTTCAGATTCTCCAAGCAGCTGTTGTATTTTTTTTTTTTGGGGTTAATTTTTGTATGCATATGCAGAAAACAGAATCACATCAACCAACAGCAGTCGGGCACCTCACTGGTTCTGGTGGTTGTAAAAGTCATGCACCAAAGGGACGCTCAGACAATTTAGATGTGGTATGTTTTCAACCATAGTCAGTGGGTCTTGATGATTACTTAGTTTTGACATTGATGATTCTTTGGTTGCAGCCAGCAAAATCATCCCAGCAGCTAATTTTGCCAAACAATAAATGGTCTTACTAAAGTTTGTACAAAAATGTGTTTGAAACCCGTAGTTAAGCATCTGTGGCAAAGATTGTCCAAATATAAATATTTGTAGCACTCTGAGTTTGTTATATAGTGAAGGATGGCAGACATAAAACTATTCAAGTGCTGAAATAGGGAAATACCTGCTTGGGTCTTATTATGGAACTAATATTTCAAAGGCCTAGAACTCAAGCCAGTAACGACTGAAACACTTTATGGTGATTGCAATGCCAAGATAACTATTGACATGCTTTCCTGTGAAGACTCAATCTGGTTCTTGGGGAGCTTCAAATTTTTCCCCCGGCACAATATGAAAAATCTTAAATCAACGAAGTTAATTGGATTGATCAATGTTTTGACCATGCATGGACATGTTAATTAACATTTATCACGTGATACACAGCTACATAAAAGAACTGTAACACTATATCCATCATAACCGTATAAAAACAAACAACTGTAATCATTTCTACGGTTGAGCGGAATAAACAGACCATTGGAGGCTCACATAATTCCATGGTCTTTGAAACACAATTTTAAGTTAGATGAATGAAACCTAATACCAGCATGTATTTTGTGAATAGATAAATGTACTTAAGTTGTTTCCAGGCAATCTTGATTGTGGCATTATATGCAATAATATCGTTTTCTTAAAAAGAAATGTTTAAAATATAACTTGCAAATGCTATATGCTTCCAAGGAGATTTCACTGAGTCAAAAAAAAAAGAGAAAAGGTCCATCATGTACACAGTCACCAGTATCAATGTCTCAATTTGTGACTGCTAAATGGACTTGCATTCTCAGAAACTAACAAAAAGAAGGATTAGCTTTGCATTTTCATATGTATTTTGAAATGCATGTTTGAGTGGAGGATAAATCAAAATAATAATGAAGACAGCTAATTTTGATTTACATTTCATCATTAAAAGTCCTTGTGCATGGGAGAGAAAAATACAACTGAACATATTGATATGATTTATATTAAAAATTATGCATAAGCTAGAAAGGAATTTATCGATGGATCATGTTTCTATAAGTGATTTAAGTTTTAAGACAAGCTTACCATTGCTAATCTGGTGAATAGAATATTTATTCAATGGAGGATTTAGGAAATGCCTTGATAATCATTTATCAAATTATTTGGATAACGAGCGGAACAGTCAAGACTTTAAAAAATAATTAAAAAAAATCTGAATTAAGCAATCTTGGAATACCCTACTCTCCAAGGGAAAAGTTGGTGAGATGTTAGGCCAGCATCATTCGCAGACCATAACTCCAACATCAAATGCTAGATTCCGTTTAGACATCAGCTTGATATACAAAACAACAACAAACATCAACATCAACATCGATCTCATCAATTTGGTGTTTGCTTCATAAATGTTGTTCAAATATATGATCAGCTTCTCTAAGATCCGATCCACGTCATGTTAGTTCTTTCTCACCACTTATTCTCATGGCATTATGAATCTAGGTTTCTTACATCATTCCTCTTTCCAGAATAATCAATTTAATAAGGCTGCCTTCTGTATCAGTTTGGTCTGGTTCTTGTATCATGTGTTTTACTAATAGCAGCATTATTTCGCATCAAATAATGATTCTATTCATTTGTCAAAATCTACAAAAGCATGATCTAGATGATGCATTCTTATCAAAACCATTAATGACTTTCACACATGATCTTTGGCGTAATCTCATTTAAAATCCAGAAAACTTTTATCAATCTTTTAGATATTTCATTTGTTTCATTATGAAGATTTGCTTCTCATTGTGGCACAATATGTCCCAATAACCATAACCAAAATCACAGGCTTCAAATTTGAATTGACCTAATGGCTCCTCCATTCAATCCTTAAGGCCTGGTGTGGAAAGAGAATAGGGTTTCAGAGATAAATAGGCTTTATACCAGGTAGCTCTAATTTCAGGTGGGTTTAATGGGGATTGGATCTTATTTTGTTTGGGAGAAATGTTATTATCCTAAATAACGATTAAACTTTTGTTGTTAAGTTGTTTGGAGCTCTTACAGGATAAGAATTGAAATTTGGATTTTGTATAAGTACAGAAAAAGATGATTTCTCCAAATTGGACAAGTATGCCCTTCCAATATTAGCTTACAATATTTTTAATGTAATATTGATATAAAATATATAAAAGTTAATTAAGATAATATTAATCTACTAGTATTAATAAAATATATTAATATGATGGTACTATAGTGTTACTTCATGTTATATTACTAATGATTTATTAATACAATATTAATATTAATCAATTAATATTAACATAATTTTAGATTATACACCAATATAATACTATATTAATAGAGCTAAGGCGCTCTCAAGAGGATAGTTGAGATGATCCTTTCACATTCAAAGTTAATGTATACTATCTACATTCAAGATCCAAATCATTGAACATGATCTACATAATAAAAAATGCATATAAACCAAAATTTGTTCTTCGGTGTTCTCTTATCTAATAATCAAGTAGATATCAGAATGAACAGTTTTAGTCCGACGATATTATATTTTATGGTGATCTAATCACCAAAACCTAGCGAATTTAAATACCCATGTTTAAGATGTGTAAATTATAATCATGATGTGGATTTTCAATTATGTGCCTTATCGTTTATTTTACTACACATGCATTTGATATCATTTATTTTCGTGATGCATATGTTAGAGACTACTGGGATATATGAATTTGTTTCTAGGCATTTTCATACCATAGGCCATATTCAATCGTTTGAATTTTAATTTGGTATGGTCTATCATTGATTTTGAAGATGAGAGTACCATCTTAGCTATCCTCTTGAGAACACCTTAGTTTTGCTCAAATTATATTATATTAGTATTAACATACTAATATTATATTCATACTAACATATTGCATAATGAAAATAATAAATTAATATTATCATCATAATTATCCAAAGTTCTCCCAACTATTTAAGGTTGGCTTTATAAATCCTCATTTACCAAGTATTCTAAAATAATATAACAATAAAGTATTAATATTATATTCAAGGAAGGAAAGATTGAGGGAAATTCAGTTGCTTCTTAAATTCTCACTCACATATTCTCGCTTATCCCCAAGTTCCAGCCTCCCTTGGTAGAAACCATCCCAAAATAGCTAAAGTTGAATGAAATGTTGGAGATAAAGACCTAGGGGGAAGTGTGTTGTTTAGTGCTTATCTCAGGGATAGGCAGGGATAATTCTTTACTATCCCTTTCCAGATTAAAGAGTTAAAGAATAAATTCACTTGCAGTAGAAGCCCTTGAAATCCCTTCTTACCACCTTAAACAGGTCTTCTTGTGTCTTCCTGCATTCTTTCCTAATACTTCTGAACGTTAGGCTTCAAACTTTCATTGTGACATATGCGTCAATGTTCTATGACATTATCTGCGATTGGTGCAACTCCTATATGAACCTTTTTTTTTCATTTCTAACCCTAACCTGGTATTTTGACCATCTATCCACCTAACATTTCATTCTTTGTGATACTTAGGTTCCTTGACTCATCCTGATTGTCTAAACCTCCCATGCCAGTACTATGGATAGATGTAAAATGCAGAGAATCAAAAGAAGCTTCATAGATGATTCTAGAAATGAATCTTAGTCAGCTAAATGTACTTTGGCTCTTCTAGTTGCAATTTATGGTATGAAATAGTTGTAAGACATGATTTTCGATTCAGTATATTCCAACAAAATTTCTAGCACCCTTTCATGTACATCTTAACCTTAACCAAAAGTAGCAACACATCAAGGGATCAATACTATGCATATGAAGATATAATTCATCAAATTGAGATAATCTGCTGTAACCAACTCTCGACCAGATATCAGCCCTCTCTATCAATACCAACATGAGGCAGTGTTCGGCTGCCACAGGACCTAGAAGATGATTTGACAGGTGAAGTGACTTATCCTGTTGGTCACATAATGTACACCCTCCAACTAGGGAGCAACCTCAAGGGTTTCCTTAGACCTGGAACAAGTCTAGACAAAGGTATATGATGGCAAGAAGATTTAGAGAACTGCTTTCCTCTTCAACAGATTTATAAGTCAGTATGCTGAACTAAGAAGAATGACACCCACAATAACAAAATGAAGAATGACCATATGAACATAAATCCTGAACCCACAAATTGATACTAACATTTAGCCAACTAAACTATTATCATTTGCCAACCTGAGTTTGAGTCCTAATTTGGGGAGTCACCACATTCACTGTATATTTTTCCCTCTTACAGGTTCATAGACCTATTGATGAAGCTAAGTCACGGAATATGAAGATAGCAGAGTGCTGTACCTTGGACTTTCCTAATGTTTTAAAGAAACATTCCCAGGTCAGACGTTCATGGTACTAATGAAAGAGTAGAATGCTCTGTCAAAAGTTTCTGTTTCCTAGAGGAAAGGATGTCAATAGTAATTGCAAGCAGGAATATTATGCTGCAAGTAAAGAATTTGCAAAATATTTCCTTGAATGTGACAAATTTTCTAGAAATAAACAGAGTTTGAATTTCACTTCTAAATGTAGGTGTCGAACAAAGCGGGAAGAAGGACGATATATTGCATGAACAAGAAAATCCCAAACAAGATTTAGCAGCACATTCAACTCTACAGAAGACTGATGCATCAACTACTGAAGAAAATATTTGAAGTTGGTCATAGACTGTGATATTCGATGGGAAGACCTCCTGTTAGGGGAGGAAATTGGTGAAGGTATTTCCTCTGAAGCTATTTGAATGCAACAACATGACATAGACTGGCCATGTTATTTGTTGGTCTTGGCCGCAGCTCATTGTCAAGAATGCTTGCTTGGAAGTTTTCTGTTTCAAGATTAAACTGATGCATGTATGGAATCCTCACCATTATTTTCACCTAATATGAGATTTCATGTTTCTATGTATCTTCTAGATTGAAAAGAAGTTAAACACCTTGAATATAATAGTGGCTTTATACTATATCAATGAAACAAGGGAAGAAACTCACTTACCAGTTAACTATGTTAATATCTCCATCCATTATTAGAATATCATGCATTTAGCACAATGTTGAAAGTCATGAGATCTGTCTATATCATGCATTTAGCACAATGTTGAAAGTTATGAGATCTGTCTAGCCAAAATAGATAAAGTCAGCTTGCTCACAAGCATAAAATTACACAGGTTAGCCACCAAAATCGCAGGATAAGTAAATAGTGACAACAAAGTCCTCAGAGACTACTACTTTTAATGTTTTCAGGTGATTTTATCACCCTAGCTATCTGTATTTAGTGCTAACACATCATACTGCTTAAAAGCACAAAAGAAAATGAAAGGCAAGGAATCTCTAGAACAGGTTATAACAATAAAATGTGCTCAGATATATTTTGAATTCTAATCAGTTCTTTAATCCTCTTGCATTCTATCATCCCAGGTTCTTATGCTATTGTCTATCGAGGAGTATGGAATGGATCGGTACATCAATTGAACAAGTTTCCTCCTCCTTTATCTGTAATCTTAGTGATAATGTAGTTGCGGAAAGACATGACCATTTTATCTTTTATTCATTAGGATGTTGCCATAAAACTATACCTACGAAAGGACTATCACGAAGGGGCTTTGCTGGATTTCAAGGAGGAGGTATTGATTTTACATACAAACTCAACACTAAAGATATGGCTTAAACTTCCATCTTTGGCTACTTATTTCAGATCAGTATAATGAAAAGATTAAGACATCCAAATGTATTGCTATTCATGGGAGCTGCATATTCACCCGAGCGACTTGCCATTGTAACTGAGTTCTTACCAAGGTAACATGAAAGTGACATAACTGATGTGGATGACTAAGGAAATCATAAAATGTTTTGTGGTGCCCAATATTCCAGGAGAGAAAATTCCAGTTCACTGACAGAATTATGTTACTTTCGATATCAGGGGAAGCCTCTTCAGAATATTACACAAGAACAATCAGGCATTGGATCCTAAACGCCGTTTGAAGATGGCATTTGATGTTGTGGGTTTCCTTAGCAAATATCGTAATGCTTTTCTACTAGATCTTTATTTAGTCAGGTAGGGCAATTATACTTCTTGAATGGCGCAGATTAAAGGAATAATGACCTTGCTGCAGGCAAGAGGTATGAATTACTTGCATCGAAGAAATCCACCAATAATACATAGGGACCTGAAATCATCAAATCTACTCGTTGATAAAAATTGGACTGTCAAGGTATAGAATAGTGTTTATAACTTCAGAAAGCGGCTTTATACACAAGAAAACAAGATTAATGGCATTTTATTTAACAGGTTGGAGACTTTGGGCTGTCATGTTTAAAGAGTTCATCTACCTTGACAGTAAAATCCACACAAGGAACGGTAAGGGATTTCTACTGCACTAGAAACATATCAGCAGGAATCAAAAATGCAATTCTCATGATACATACCGTAATATATCAACCAATCATAGAGACATGGAATGCTAGAATATTGTTCTCATGCATGAATCCATACATAAGTTTCATATCTGGACCAGCTGGCTGCTATTATCAAAATCTTCATCCTGAAAATGCTTCCAATCAAACCATATATCTTGACGTTATTTATTCTATAATTACTTGGAAACATACGCTGATGACAGGCAAAGAGATCCTCACAATCTGACTTTGAGCCTATCCCTGACTCAGAAACAAGAGAACTCCCTATCATGGCCATAATTGCTACTTGCAAACTTGGATTTCATTTATACAACGTGGCTTTGATAGTGCAGAAGTCCAAAGGAATATATTATTCTCAAGTGAATCAACTTATTAGTGCCAGGTAATACTGAAAACTTGAATGCTGAAACCAATTAAGAAGGTAGTAAGGGGAAGGGTTCACAATTATTTTGCTTTTTAGAGTTCAGGAATTGCATTCATTTGTAAAAGGTCTAGGTTTCAGAGGTTTGTTCATCCAAGTTCGAACTTAAGGAGATAGTAATTGTAGGGTTCAGGATGGATCCATAAGAAGACTTTGCTTAGACTTTAATCGTTAAAAGCATATCCTAGAATTGTATGGTTTTGGAAAATAAATAAATAAAATTTTAGAACGATGAACATATTTGAGATAGATTTCTTCTATTGTCTCCTCTTCAGATCAAAGTTCCAGCCATCCATTTAATCAGCATCATGAATATCAAGCTACACGTTTGATGAGGAATCTTGTAAGTATATGGTGGTTTTATAGGTTGTTTTCAACTGCCAACAACATAATGGTGCTGGATTTGTTAAGCTAATTTAGTTTATTCATCATGCCACCTTAAAGTGGGAGTCCATGATCTCTTCTGAAGTTACTTGACAATTAGACATCTAATATGGCTAGCCTATGATAACTAGTGCCAGAAAGATCAATATGCAAATGCAAGAAACTCCTTAAACTACTATTGGGGCTCTATAATCCTCACAGACTCCTCTTCTAACTCCTGCCTTGTAGTATTGACTCTTCAAGGCTATAAAGGAACATTAGCTTCATTGTTCCATCCCTATTCCTTCATTCCAGATTTCTCCTCATACACTTCTTCGTCTTCTGTTTCTACTTGACACTTGATTTGTGTCACTCAACCTCTAAAGCCTAGTTCCAGTACCATATAAAGTAAAATGTAGCTTGTTTCTATGAAACTGATTAGGTAGATGACAACAAAGGGTCAGGATTTAGTCTTGTGTAACTCAGATTTTGATTAACTAAGGCTGTACAGATTTAGTTAGGTTGCCCCACTGGTTGCCTATTATCCCTCTTTAAGTTCAGTTTGCTTGATGATGTATTCTTCCTCGTCCTTCTTCTGCATTTCCATTTCTTGGTCAATCATCTTGCAGCCCTGTTGTTGTATAAATAGCATTACCAAATTGGCTAAACTGACATGTCAATTTTTTGTTGCAACCCTTTAAAATTTGTCAAATAGTAATTACATGGTAGCAGTTCCATATCTTAAAGGGCCAAAATATAAGTTAATGATTATTTGCCTGGTCTGAGATCATCAGAGGAGATATTTGGTACAGGGTTGAGCTTAAGGTTAATGATTATTTGCCTGGTCTGAGATCATCAGAGGAGATATTTGGTACAGGGTTGAGCTTTGGTGGACTTTTGTTGTAAAACGTGTGCTTTTAAGCTGTGCATGTTTGATTTTAGTTATAAAAGGTAGGTATTTGGAATTAGATATTACCCTTTACCTAGTACTATTTGAAACTGGGACCTAACCAAAAACATAGACAGCCCAAGGGAAATATTGTATTCTTTATAATTGAAAACAATAAATGATATCTGCCTGCATATTAAGTTGTGGTCGCTTATGTTGCATACATTCTGAGAGTTTCAGAGGTGAGGCAATTTATCACACTAGAAACAAACTTGTTGCCTCATTTGTTTCAGTGAAGAATGAATATTTGATCCTTTTCAACACCTAAACATTGCATGAGAAATTGGATTGATCGTAGATTCATCATACGAATGTTCTACCATTTTCAGAAGCAACAGAACAACGACCAAAACATCAAAAGTCTCAATCAGCCAGTTGTTATCCTCTTTTCTTGTAACACAACATATCGGGTTGCATCCTTTATGACCATACCTACCTGCAGCTGATAGGAACTGTTTTTAACATTGTATTACTCGAGTTATTATTCTTAGCAGTTTGAGATGGTCTTCTACATGTACTTGATTGCCTCCTTTACCGTTAATTATTCTTGTTTTGTGGGTCTTTACCAAGTTTCATCATTCACATAAATTGCCCAAATTGTTACAGCTCAGTCAAAGGCCAAAATTTCCGCTCATGGAATCGGTTCTTTCATGCAACAAGGCAATCAAGCAAAAGACGACCAGCACAGCATGCTGCAATATGCTTACATTTTAGCAAATTCGAACACATGTTACTTAAAATCATCAAAAGAACAGATTGTTGATAGTAATTTCAGTAACCTACTACATCGAGCTAACCCTAATCTGAAACATTATTATGTTCTCAACCATTGTTAATCGCAGCCTCAGTGGATGGCGCCGGAAGTCCTCCGCGGCGAATGCTCAAATGAGATGTAATCCCTTCACTTCTTACTGATTTACTTTAAGAAATTCTATGCTATCGTTTGTTGCTATCCATAGAGTCGCAGATTTCTACAATGCACGGTAATAAAACGGAGGGTAATCCAGGGTAAATAAAATTGGGGAAAAGAGAAGACTCACATTGGAATTATTTGCAGGTCGGACGTGTTCAGCTTCGGAGTCATACTGTGGGAGCTGATGACGGAGTCCGTCCCGTGGAGCCATCTCAACTCCCTTCAGGTAAAAAGCCAGCCAGATCTCTTCGATCTCTCTCTCTCTCTCTCTCTGTTGATGGCCGGAGGCGGTGAGCTTACCGCTGCCGATCCGAAAAATCTTGTAATTAGGTGGTCGGAGTGGTGGGTTCATGGACCGGCGGTTGGATCTACCGGAGGGTTTGGATCCGCGGGTGGCCTCCATCATCTGCGATTGCTGGAAGGTAATTTGATTTGAAAAGGAATTAAAAATATTTTTAAATGATAATCTGACAAAAATTATCGTTTGGGGTGGGCTGATGTGGGGTGGGGGGCGGGCGCGCGCGGCGCGGTGCAGCGATCCAGGACGGCGGCCGACGTTCCAGCAGATAGTGGGGAAGATGGCGGAGCTGACAACAGCTCCAGCTCGCCGCAGGTGGGAGCACCTGACGAGAGGATCACCGTCGGATTGCTGATGGGTGATATCTTTCTCGGGGGACTAGATGTATTGTCACCGTTAGATTAAGATCCCGGAGTAGACTCTTTCCAGATGTTCTTGTTCTATTCCTTTTGATCGTATTAATTCGCACGTGACAAAAACTTGCATGATGAGATTATGACCTTTTGATCGGTGGGCCTCTCAGCTTTATTGGTTGACGGGAACCGAAGATCTTTGGGGAGAACTCATGGGTTCTGTGCGATAGTCGTATGGATGATGATTGCTTGGGATAAATTTTTGACAGTGCAACCGTTTTCTGTTAAAAAATAATAAACAGGTAGACAATTTACCTTGTGATTTTGCTGTGTAATCCGAAGGGTATTCTGAAATCTGGCGGTGGTCTAATTTTTACATAGAGACACGCATGCTTCTTAACCGGTTGGTAGCTTGATTTGTTTCTTGCATCCATGGGACATCACATTTGTGGTCCAGCGTTGCCGTCTCTCCGGATGTCTAGCTTCAAAATAGCGTTGATATCCGCCGGAAATCCGGAATAAGCGAAAGAAAGGACCTCTGGGTTGGGCATGATGCGAGAGATGGTCCGATTTTAATCATTAATTCATTTTATCTGCATCTGTTTGGACGTCTGAACGTCTAGTATGAGTGTGGTTCATACTGTAGTTGCACAGATAGCATGAAGCTTCTTTATGGAGGAAGCAAATTGGCCAACCAAGATGTTTATCTGGATCTTATTTTTCATTATTTTGAGTTAGTTTATTAGGCTGGCTAAATTGGACGTTCTTCCTAAAAGAACTATATTTAAGATTGATCATCCTTTGGCACATGGATGAGTATTTTGAAGGATAGTCAGGTACAACTTACACCATAATTTTATTTTCTTTTTGATGCGGGGCTGGGAGTCAAGAACAACATGTTTAATTGACCTACGCTAATCATAATAGGAATGTTGATATGTATGTTGGGTGGATATCTAGTCAGGACATCATCTCTTAGGACCTTTTCAGTACTACGCGATGTAGCAGAAAGAAAGAAGAAACAAAACAGAAACAATCAAAATATATGGATCAGCCACAAAAAAGCTCGTCTCCACGGGGCATACAAATTTTATTATGAAAAGAAATATTACAAGAGAAGATCTCACTCTCAACCCTCGTACATCCAATTTCTCCCTCACAGAAAAATCTCCCTCATAAAAGCTCTCTTTCTTAGAAGACACCTCTGAACCCCTGAAGTGACCGCCATCTGCTGTCCAGGAGCCCTGCTCCTTCTTCTCTTAGCATCTCAGCCATTCTCTCTCTTCCATGGGTTTTCACGGTCCTCTGCTACGTAAAACCAAGCCACAGCACCACACGCTCTTCCGTTCCACGATCAGGGCCTTTTATAAGGCTTAAACATCAATTAGATCCATAGTAGGACTCCTAAACCAAGCCATAAAACCCCAGATCAAGCCTCGGACCGTCGGATCGTCACCGGAAGTCACCCAAGCAGTTTGATCGTGCGCCAGTCCACGGAACAGTGCCATGGACCCGCGAAACGGTGGAAACGGGTCTGCGGTCCATAGACCCGACCGTGGACCACCCGGTCCACGGTGGACCGGGATTTGGGCTCCCAGCGCGGCGCACTGGGCTGGGCCTAGGCCGTGCCCGCACAGGCGGGCCTGGGCCCGGCCGCGCCCGCGCGCCCAGACCCCTCGCGGCCCAGGCCTGGGCTGGCCCACGCGCCGACTTCAAAAGCTCGTATCTCCTCCGTCCGAGCTCTGTTTGAGATGATCTTAGTCTCGTTGGACTCCATTTTTCATCGTGGACCTCGTCGTAGACTCAATATGGATCGAATCTCGAAACATCAAATCCTAACAGTCTCTACCTCGACTCGATATTCGGCCTCCTCCTAACTCTGAGAGCTTTTGGATCTCTTTGCCCCCATACCCTGGGGCAATCGCCTGCTGATCATGGATGGACAACATGGGAGTCGAGCTAGGTCGTTTGATCTCATCTCCGTCGTATGATATGCGCCTCCTGACCTGAGACCTACTCGGGATATCATCCTGCGGTAATAGGAATCTCACCTTGCGACATTGCCTCTCGTCCTTCCGAGTCTCCTATCTCGTGCCCGATCTACCTCCACCTGGAGCTCCACCTCATTCTGGACTCCACCTGGCTCCTGAAGCTTCACCTCGCACTGGACTCCCTGCTAGGTAATAATATCATTTGCTCCCCTTCTTTTCCTCCAGCACAATCCTATCGTCGCGTAGCACCCTTAGGATTCCTCCACCAGCTACCGTCCTGTAGCTTCTCGAATCCAGTCTGCTCAGTGAGATAAGATTCTGCCTGAAATCGGGTATGTATCGGACCTCCCCTAATCTCCTCACTGCACCATCATGTGTCCTTCAGTTGACCATCCCAATGTCTCTGATCGCACAACTCGATCCATTCGGCAGATATACAGTACCCTCACTGTTCTCCAAGGAGTCAAACTGCTCCTCTCTACAACATACATGATGGTGCATACAAAATCTAAAATCCACTACTTAAAGAAATAGATTCCTCGTCAGATATCTCCAGGACATCTCCATTTGAATCACTATCGGCCGTCGCCATAGCAGCCATCGTTCGATTTTTGAGTTGAGGACAATCTCTGGCAGATGCTCCAACTCCTCACACCGATAATATCTGGTTTTGCTCAAGTCCCTCCTGGACTTGGACCGCCCTCGTTGCGATCTCCTGTCGCT
>KE504785.1:795088-805680 GCA_000441515.1 Elaeis oleifera | reverse complement strand
GTGTCGACTTCAAAAGCTCGTATCTCCTCCGTTCGAGCTTCGTTTGAGATGATCTTGGTCTTGTTGGACTTTATTTTTCATCGCGGACCTCGCTGTAGGCTCAATGTGGATCGAATCTTGAGGTGTCAAATCCTAACAATGATGGCACTTGTTGCCACTGAAATCTAAAATTTAGTCAGAAAAATTGGAGTGGTAACGTATCCTTCTGGAAGAAAGACCTGCAAGATAAGTCCTGATCAGAGTTAGTTCCGACGGAGACCCTTCGATGCTCAAGTCAGATCTGAGAAAAATAAAAAGAAAGAATACTGAAAGAGATTGTGTGCGTATACCTTGGGGGTCCTTTGGAAGCTATTTTATAGACGGGGTTGAAAAGTCATTTCAAAAAGTTTGGTCGGCTGATTTGGGCGTGATATGGCAAGATTTTCGATCGAAATCTTCGAGGTTAGATGGTTATATCTGCCTTATCTGTTTTGGAGCCAGCTATGATGTCGGAGTCGCTTTTAAATTTAAAATGAGGGCATAGACAAGATCGGACTGGCTTCGATTGAAAAGACTTCGGAGTAGTTTGATGCATATGGGAGCCGAAGAAAGAGATGGCCGGAGCCGGTTGTGTTCACTTGGGTAAGGATTGGTATGGGTCGAAATATATCTGTCATCTGCTGTCGAAGTCGAGGATCGATCTATCCAGATGTTAGCCTGCTGTGGGGATTGGGATCGCTTGACAGTCTTGGTCATAAGCTGAAATCAAGACCAACCGAATTCTGATGTTCTGCTTAGAAAGATCGTCGGGTGTAAGGATCACCAAGTGTCAAAATTTGGTTATCAGCCAAAAGTCAAGATCAGTCGGACTCTGGTGCTCTGATTGGGAGGATCACCAAATGTAAGGATCATCAGGGGCCAAAATGAGGATTGGGGATGTCCGCAGCTATGTACTGAATGACCTCCTTCAAAGTTCTTCCAAAATTCACGAAGATATATTTACCTTCGAGATCGGACATTCATCTCTACCAATACTGTGGCATCGGTCCTACAAGCTCCATCATATGTTTGATTTATGTCTTCGGCCTAGGTGGCAAGATTATCCTCTAACAACACTATATTCGTTAGTATAAATATCTTTATACCTCAATTATATCACTATCACTTAACATTCCCACCATATGTGCTTCAAAAAGTTCCAACTCGGAATAGATTGGCAATAATATAAATCAATAAAACGGATGTACGGACAAGCATTTAAATTGATGGATAACTTGAAATGAGTCAACTCAGACTTACATAAGCTTTGAAGAGCTTTGGCTCAAAATTTCATCCATCGGTATTCAATTATTTACCATCTAATCACATAACTAATATTTGAATACCATTATCTAGTTATAACATACTTATTTGTTGTCTTTTAGGATATATAATGGTAATGTGCCACCATCCAACCCGAAAAGTGGAAAACCTCTCCATAGCACGCATAAGGAGAGAGGTTCCAGCTAATTTAAGATCTATTGGCTGCTTAATTACGAGATACTCGAGTCTGACCTTCTATGCTTAAGTTCATGAGGCCCATATAAATGGATATCCAATGTAATTTCCATATCTTACGTTATAACTATGTCATGGAAGCATAAACAAGATTGCCACTGCAAGTTGGCAAGAGTGACATCTCAAACAACAATGACAAGAATGGCATCTAATATGATAATGATTTGTTCGACTTGACGTGGCTTTGGCAAAAACCATCAGAATGTCTTTTATACTAGAGTTCATGGCGCCCATCTAAATGAATATCCAAGATAAACATGACTTTCATTTCTAGGTTATAATCATTAAATGTGTCCATAACCAACATAGATGCCACAAGCAGCCAAGAGTGATATTTCAAAAGAGGATGACTTGCTTGGACGGACGTGGCTTTGGCAAAAGCAAGCACTTGCAACCAAGAGACTGTGAGAGGTGTATAGAGTTGCAATTATAGCATAAATAGTATGAATATGAATGGTAAAAAGGGACCACTTGATTCACATAGAGCATGGATAAATTAATATAGCATCAAATTTTATTAGGACATGTTTGATTCATGGTTGGAATTAGAATCGAATCAAAATGGATTGGAATGATCATATCTCTTAATATATTTAATTCACGATTAGAATTGGAATGTAATTTAAATTTTAGAAGAAAGTTAAGCATTAAGTTTCAAAAAATTGAGATATTTTTATTTCTTCTATAAACGGGATGAGAATATGAGTCCTTCTAATTAAATAATTAGAGTGGAAACCACTCATTCTCATTGTTATTTCAGAGTTCAGCTTCCCCACAACCAACATGCATTAGATATAATGATAGACTTTTAGGTCTGCACCATATTCTGACTCATTTCAACATGCTTAAAACCATGGTCATCGGCTTTCACATTCATTTTCTAATAATTCTTGGAGAAAGCTGCTCGTGTGCTGAGTTAAGAATCGAACAAGGGTTTGTTACGCCATTATTTTATCATTCAACACCATTGTTTCGTTACAAAGTGTTAATAATTGTAAGATGATATGCAACGATGGTCCTTTTCCTCGAGTAATGGAATAACTCAAGAGGATATTTTCAAAGATTTCTTTGACCAAAGTATGGTACTCCAAATCGGTACATAAAAGGACAACCCATAATCTTTCGTAAAATTTCATAGCCAAACAATTGTTCGCGAGGGTAATGCAAGAGAACAAACCCAAAGACGTTACACAAAGAATGAATGACATTTGACACGTGTGGTGGACCACGGGACTGTGGAAGCAACCGATCCAGCGGAAGGTCTAATAAGAAATGACAATCCATTCTCACATCTTATTAATGAGCATTTACAAGTCACTCCAATTCCATCCTAAGAGGACACAAATACATGACAAACTGCGATTTAACGGAGACTGAGTGTCATTTTGAAGACGACAATCCCTTTTTGCCCCTTCCTCTGTCGTATTTCCTCTTAAATATGTAAATAAATAATTATACTTTATTCCCATGTTTACTCAAGAGAGCAATGCTTGTGCCATGGCACACCGCTACCTGAAGAGAAGATACCAGAGCTATGTTGCAGGAGTTCGCTGATGCATAGTCAATGCATGCTTATAGAGAAGCAAACTTTTGTGAGGTGGGATAGCCACCTTTTGTGAGCAAATCCATGATGCATTCAAAAATCAACTAGCTTTGTGGTTAAACGGCCTATAATCTTGACATCTTATCAGAGGGAACAGACTCATGCTTGCGTAATAACTAGCTCTTGTTAAAGTAGGCTCCTCAAAGTAAACAAAGGTTTTCTTCTCTTCGCTTCAATAATTTGTAAAGAAGGAAAAAGAGAATATAACAGCAAATAAATAGAGACCCAAGGTGCCCTTCTCCTTCTGGCCCAACCCAAGCCTTATCAGTAGCTGGGACTTGTCATCTGCTCTTACTGTGTTGGTGAAAGCCGGACCGCTCCAAGCCCATGTGAAAAAAGCCAGTCCGTTCTAGAATGGTCACCGTCACCGCAACGGAGACTCGTTCCCGACGGGCATCTTGTCACCGCGCCAGAGGCGCCAGGTCGTCCGTATTGCATGCACCAGGTGCAATTGGACCGCGTCAAATCTTACGGTGGATAACACACCACGCTACCCTTTGCCCATTCTCGATTGTGCGCTATCCACCGTGCATATGCTCCACGATTTGTCCTGGTTCACTTGCACCTGGTGCATGTTATAATTTCTCGGCGCCAGGGCCTACCCCGCCACCCACGGTCCTCGCAGCCGTCCAATCTTGGAAGATCTGATCGAACGTCCCCGGCCATCTGATCGATGTTTCAGTTCTCTACGTTTACAGGACAGTGTACTCTCCAAGAAGAGAACGCGTCGAACCCGTCGTACTACCATGTTCCAGCACTCCAGGCCTCACCTCTACCTTGGTTGTCATGGGACCCACCACGCTCTATCAGCCCCTCTAATCTAGATCCGACGTGGGGACCGTCACTGACCTTTGGGACCTATGGCGTGTTTCCGTGAGTTTACGTAGATACTGCAGTAGTCGATCGTACGGACGGCACCGCGTAGGTATATAATTAAATTAAATACAGAGTCATATGGATATGGTGAACGTCGTAGGGGCAAAAGTGTGATTCCAGGTGAGAATACCATTTTCTCATGCTGGCGGAAAACCGGATCTCGTGCCTTTGCGAAACCAGAAATGTTTATCTTTTAGTACTGTAATAACTAATAATAAAAAGTTGTACATAAGGCCTACCCTGGGTTTAAGTCAGAGAGAGCTGCTCTTTGTTCTGACCGCCGGGCGCTTCCTTTTCTCCTCCGCTCCTCTCTTCCCTTCGCTCACTTTTTTTCCATTTTTCTTATTACTCCTTTGATTTAAATTCCCGCTCTTTGGTCTGGGCTTTCTAAAATTAATTTCACTTTAGAGGATGGAGTTTTTAACCGGTGGGCCGTGGCGAATGAGGATATCGCGGCTGGAGTAGCGGTAGGAAATGGGGAGGGCGGCGCGGTGGTTGCGGGGACTTCTGGGCAGGAAGAAGGCGGATTCTGGCGGGAGCACCGGGCGGAGAAGAAGAAATGGGCCTTCGTCAAGTCGTTCCGGGAGAAGGGCCACCAGCAGCAGCAACAGAGAGGAGGACCCCCGCCACCGTCACCGCCGCAGCGGAAGGATTCGTATAGGGAGGTGGCGCGGTCCTCCCGGCACGCGCGACGGCGGGGTTGGTGGATGTGGACGGGGACGAGCAGAACAAGCGGGCGATTGCGGTTGCCGCGGCGACCGCAGCAGTGGCGGAGGCAGCCGTGGCCGCCGCGCAGGCGGCCGCCGCGGTGGTAAGGCTGACGAGCAGCGGGCGGAGCGTCGCTGGGTTCGCCGCCGGCGCCGGGAAGCGGGAGGAGGCGGCGGCAGTTAAGATCCAGGCCGCTTTCCGGGGTTATCTGGTGAGCCTTCTCCCCCTTTCCTCTCTTTTACATCTACTTTAATTTGCTTAAATCAACGGAAATTTTAAGTGATGCAAAGAAGAGATGCTTAAAACAATTTAATTCGTTACTTTTGCCATTTTAAAGGCATTTCTATTTTAAAAGAATACCTTTGTATTTTTCAATTTAAAGCCAGATAATTTTCTCTTCTTCTTGGTCCATTTTGTGGCTAATTAATTCCAATTTTGCTAGATTTTAAATAAATCACGGAATTATCTCGGGCTATGAGTTGTTCTTTCACAATCTCCAACGTCTAATCTTTCTGAAGTGCAATTCATCGATCACCTAACAAATTGTTTTGGAATTTCCTCCGATGGCTAGAGGATTGGGTTCTGTATTCCTCTTTGATAGGGTGAGCTGGATTGCGTGATTCTAATGTTCCGTCACCTTATAATTGCCATTTTGCTCCGCCTAATACTCCGCCGAGCCCTCTCGGCCTTTCGACTTCCCTTCCTTTAACGCATCGCCCGCTGCTGCCTCTATCTCGCCTCCAATGGCTCCCATTAATTCTTTTTTATGGGACTTGCATATTTTCTTCCCTTTCTCATTAAAAACAACTAGTTCCTTCCAACGGTGCTCCTTTATTAATCGGACGGTTTCGAAGTAGATAGCAGCTATAAGAGTAGTAACAGCTCTAATGGGGGCTAGATAATATAGCCTCATCCTCTCCGACTCGCTAAGAGAAGAATAGTGGCGTGGGGTTTGATTAAAATTTCTTAGCCGCCCTACCAACTCGGAAGTGATGGGCTAGTTTTACCCACATGGACGGAATCTAATAGTTTTAAGCCTTTTTTTTTAATCAATCTATATAGTTTAAGCTACCTGAAGAATACCTAAAAATCTCCGCTCGCGTGTAAGGAAAGGTTGCTTGTCTTATGAAAAAAGAAAATTTGCGTGTGGAAGTTTTTTGTCCTTGAACCATTTGATGGTTCAGTTGTTTGGTGATTGGTTTAATAATGTTTTGAAGGCGAGGAGGGCATTGAGGGCGCTGAAAGGGCTGGTGAAGCTGCAGGCATTGGTCAGGGGTAACATTGTGAGGAAGCAGGCAGCTGAGACGTTGCGATGCATGCAGGCATTGGTGAGAGTCCAGGCCCGGGCCAGGGCCTGCCGAGCCCTCCGGTCAGAGATGAGCAGGTCCGGCAGAGGCTCCCGCGCCCATGCTGTAAGTCCCGGCCCTGAGTTCTGTTTAACTGCTCTTATAGTTTGCCTTAAATTGTATTCGAATAATCTGCTTAAAAGGAGTTTTGAACCTTTGATGAGATTTCAAATTGATTGAGTGTATCAAAAATGCTTTATGTTGCCTGATTGATGTATCAGCATTCGCTCCCAGTGATTTCTAAATTGTAATCTCACATAGGTCTGGAGAAACAAAGGAAGCAGGGGTGGTAGAGGTTCTTATTTAACACGATATTATGTCTTGCAGGGCCCTCCGACACCAGAGAAATATGAACAAGCTGTTCGATCAAGTGGTTCGAAGTCCGACAGGTCTTGCACTCTCAAGGTAAATCCCAGTCCAGTTTCTTGCAATCTAGCAATGCTGCTTGCAAATACCAATTCATGCTATTATGTGCAGAGGAATCCTTCTAAATCAGCCAGCATCGATGCGGTTGATTCGGACAGAACACATTCTTCTGGTTGGAACTGGTTGGATCGGTGGATGGAGGAGCGTTACTGGGACAGCCGAGAGGCTGCTGCAAAGGCTGGGGCAGCAATGGATGATGAGAAGAATGCTAAGATCTTGGAGGTAGACCCTGGAAAGCCACAATTCAATCTTAAGAGGAGGGGGAACAATCTCCAGTCTTCATGCTCGACCCTAGCCTCTGATCAGAACAACCGCAGCTTTGCCGCTATGCCTGACTCACCATCAAAGGACTCTACAATTGCTCAACTATCCATTCCTAGCCCGTCCTCCGTCGACATGCCGCAATCTCTCAGCCCCTGAGGTTCCACCTCCCTGAGCCTGGGGAGTTTGGCGAAAGTCCCCAGTTCTATTCCGCAACATCTCGGCCTGGAAGCTCGAGAAAGGGGGGGCCTTCACTCCTTCGAAGAGCGAGTGCTCGCGCAGCCTATTCAGCGGGTACTCGGACTACCCCAACTACATGGCGAACACGGAGTCGTCAAGGGCGAAGGTGCGGTCTCACAGTGCACCGAAGCAGAGGCCCGAGTTCGAGAACTCTGGCTCGATCAAGAGGCTCTCGGGGCAGGGGTTCGGGCAGCAGCATCCTGGAGCATCAGCCCAGAGGTCATCTTCTCTGCATGCGAAGTTCGCCAACAAGGCCTACCCAGGTTCCGGCCGGCTGGATAGATTAGGGATGCCCGTTAGACTCTGATGAACTTGACCTCCACAAAGTGCTGCAGGATTGTGTAGTTTGTGTTCATGGATCATCCCGCGTACTCGATCGGCTGCAGTTGTATTTCTTCGAACTCTTATTCTCCTTCTCTCTCTCTCTCTCTCTCTCTCTCTACCTTCTATCTGCAGCTCAGTCTTAGTCCTGTTTGTCCTCTCAAGTAATTAACAGTGTCATGTCCTGCGTTTGGAATCCCGCAATGGAATCAGAATATGATGTTTTTATGTGAGTTTTTGTCGACTTTCTTTGCTTGGATGGTTGATTGGTCCGATGCACGAATCTCAAGGCTTCTTTTCTTTGATTTGCTTTTGATACTAGTGTCGTTAGCAATGGGTGAAAACTGAAAAGCGCAAAGGAAGATTTAGATGTCAACCACCGGAAAAATATAAGCTTTTTTGGAACTGGATAGCTTCGGTGGAAAGGAAAGATAGGTACATGTCAACAACCACTAGAGCAGGTTGGTCAAAGAGGGGTTTTTGAAAGAACGTAGGGGAATGGGTGGGGAACTGGGAAAGAGAGGGCCGATGACCGATGAGATAATGAAATTTTTTGTCGGTGGAGAGGAGCGAGAGAAGGGGGGAGGTGGGTGAGTGCCGGCCATGCCACGGTTTTGGATCGACTATCCAGGGACAATGAATGCCCTGGCGTCGTTTTCGTTGGAAATTGGTGTTTTCTGGGCCGTATTATTTTTTGTGTATTTTTGGCCCTTTCGGTTTCGGCCCTGCGTTGTCCAAATCCAAGGATCCGGTGGCCCCACAGTGGATCGCACAACCGTCGGCCGACTTCAACTGTTCCTAGGCTATGCTCACACCTGTTTTTACCACACCGTGACGTGTTTTTGTCCGGAGATATGGTGGGGGCCCTATCAATGACATCAACCGGGTGGGCCCTACTTTGGGTGCTGGACCGATGGGTTCGTTTCGCTGTCTGGTGCTGCCTCAGCTACGCCGTGACCAGAATGAGGGTGAGAAGAGGAAGACGACAGGTGGTGGATGTGGTGCTCGGTTACTATTGTCAGCATCTGCCTTCTGCGGTAAAGGGAACTTGCACGTAGCTGGGCTGGCACTTTGAAGATGAGGTTTGGAAGTTTGTTGGTGACCGTAGGAGAGGATAAACATTGTTAAGCCTATTACGGTTGTGGATGGAAGTTGATCGTGTGGAGATTTTGGAGGAAAAAAAAAGTGTGGGTTGGTGGGTTGTATTTTTTATCAGTGAAAACTGATTTGATGGTAATATCGCTGATAGAAGAGGTATCCTTCTCTTGAGAGCTCCCATCTCTAACTTTCCTTAGTTTTGATGACAATAATGATGACGGGAGAGGTAGCATGTAGTTTCATGATCCGAGATCCCGATTCTCAGTTTGTCACAGATGAGAGTGTCTGGCTAGTAAAGATCACTGTATTCATTTCTAAGGTGGGGTGATCTCGTTTCTAAGTTGGGGTGACTTGGAAAGATATTATTTATGCCAAGATGTTTTTTGGAGTCGACCAATTGGCGATGGAGAGAGACTCGATGACAGTGATGATTTAGCTTCAAGAGGGTTGAGATCATGCATCTCTTCGCATCCCTTGGTACGTGACATCCAAAATTTATTTTGAGAGTGTCCCTCATAAGATTTGACAGACTTATTGTGAGGCGAACAATGCAACAGACTAGATGGTCTCATTTGTTGCTCACCATTTTTGTGAAGTTAGATTGATACTTATTTTTCTTTATTATTCTTCTGGGATATCTTGTTTCTGATCTTTTGGATTGCATTGATATTAGGGTTGTACGAAGCGACCGTTTATTAAAAAAATAAATATTAGATTTGAAGGCACTATACAAAGATGTCTAAGATGACAATAACCTCTGTTTTGTTGGTGTCCAGAGCAATGTTAGATAAAACCGTGAATTGAGCACAATTCGTGGGCCTTGGTCAGCAGCTGTGACAGTGTTTCGTGTTTGTTAAAACACAACAAGGACAGAAAAAAAATGACATAGAAAATAGCAGTACATGTAAATAGGTAGAGACTAACAGAAGCAGACAGCAGAAACAACGGTAACAAAATTAAAGAAATCCTCTCCACATATTACCTCTCTTTCGTTATAGTTTCGGTTGATGACTGAGATGTGAGATTCGAATATTGTTGTCTTGGACGTCTATTTCTGGCCTGGTAAACCCAAGATTAAATATGTTAATGAACAATGATTAACACAAGCTCAGTAAACTTTCATGTTAAAGCTTTTCTACGCTGCAACCAAAACTTTCAAACGAAAGGTACCAGGTACGTTGACGGTAAGGTAATAGGATACTTGTACCGGAGACCTGTAACCGAATCTTGTCTTCATCGAAGCCTAGAAAAGCTTGGAGGCATGGAACAGGCTATCCCCAGTGTATAGCTCAAAATTAGTGTATAGCTCAAAATTAGTGTACTCGCAATATTCATTTTGTGCGTGAAAGATTCGCTGACGGATTTTCTCGCCACCTTCGTTGACGCAATCCGATTGTTGTGCTCAAATTTCCATCCATGGTCAATGCACAAATCTCGATGTCCCTGTACATGAATGAAAAATGTGAGTTAGAGCTATATCCTACTAAATCTTAACGAGACATTTGGTGTGGGATGATCCACTAAAGATCAAAATAATGTGAGTGTAGATGATGGGATCATCATGTTTGCTGGCACTACGGTAATCCTATATGGTAGTGACCTTAAATCATCTTATTTTTAAATCATCTCCCAATTTAGTGATAGAATATTTATCCTTGAGATAGGAAATACAGGATCACCTTCAGGCGGTAATCTTGGGCTGAAATATAAAGATAAAATATAGATTAACCTAACAAAAAAAAATGATATATCCATATACCATTAATATATTATATAAACATTGTATATTTGATATTATATTATATTTCATATTATATATTATATTTATGATATATATTATATTATAATATATTATTAATCATATTATTACCATATTATGATTCAATAATAATTTTAAATTAAAGTAAAAGCATCTTATTGTAACTTATATCTATATATAGTAAAAGTATTTACTATATTATTTCTATTTTTTTTATTTTCTAATCAAAATAAATATTTATATTAATAAATAATATATGATTAGTATAAATAAATTATCAGTTGTATAATAGCAATTAATATATTTTTATAGGATTAATAATTTGTAAGACTAATAAATATATTTTTTATAAAATCTATTAATTATTAATATGTCAATAAATATATTAATATTTTATTTATAATATATTATATATAAT
>KE504785.1:772033-793335 GCA_000441515.1 Elaeis oleifera | reverse complement strand
GGAAAGAAGGAGGAGGAGGAGGAGGAGGAGGAAGGAAGAAAAACTATAGACATGGAGATTCCGGGTTCAAATCTTAAACAATGTATCCCTGAGTATATGAATTTAAGTACTTTATCTTGAGTGGGTGTTTCCTTCCTTTTCATTCTAAAAAATAAAATATATCCCTGAGTATACCATGCCAAATTATCCAAGTTTGCATAATAAATTTGCATTCATTCACAAAATTTATTAATTAAAATAATCTAGCTAGAAGAATCGTCAATTCAATATGAATCACTTTGACCACTACAAGAAAGACTAGATATGGTTAAAGTAAGATTTCCTATATTAGAAAGTTAAATAACATGCTAAACTTTTGAATGCCATAACTTAACTATATAATATCCGATTGAGATGATCATAGACATTTGGTAATTTTTTCAGCTTTATGACACGGCTTCGCCTCTAAATGATGCGTCGCATTGAATGATTAAGTTTAAATTCCATCATTTGAACCTTGAAATGGATTAATCAAACTAATTTTTATTTTTTCAAGAAAAAATTTGATAGAACTCGTTTAACAATCCAAAAAGACTTAGAAAAAATGTTACCTTCTTTTTATAATTATTTCTACCAGTTATGTTTACTTCGAGAAAATTGAGTTGTTTTTAACTAGAATAGGAATCTGACCTGTATTGTGTAAGCATGAACCTCACTAGTATAAATATAGGCTATATATCTCAATTGTTATTTACTAACGGATAAAAGAAGAGACTTAGACTCTATTTTTTCTTTTTCTCACATTTTTTTAGAAAGATTCGAGCTAAGCAGGGTAAGGAAATTTTTACCTTCATCATGATTGGATGAGAAGATATTATGTTTAATTCAAAAGTGATTTATAATACCTCATAGTTAGATGAAAAGTGATGTTAGAGTTAAGACTAGCGCATAAGCAAGCTTTTTAAGCTACTGGAGTTTGGTTTTTCAGTTACCAAATGAGTAGAGTTGGAGTTAGACTTAGTTGTCTTGAGCTAGGTTTGAATAAGTTCAAAATACTAATATATGAATTCAATTCACAATTTCTCGACTTTCATTTTCTTCGCCTCTTATCTTTTGCTAATCTACAACCACCTTTGTTTTGCTAATGAAGTAAATCATTGTGATTAGCATTCTAAGAAGTAGGAATCCTGGCTTTTAATATTCCTACCCATCCATCTCTTAGTTCTTTTGCCTTTCTTCTTATATGCTATATGATTTTTAATTACTATTATCTATTTTAACAACAACTTAACATAGATTATTTAGAATAGAATATATTCTAACCATAAAATCAAAATATGATCAAGATATTCCAAAAAATATAAATAAAATCTTTAAGGATCATAAATTCTCACTATCTCTTAAATAAGTTGTTGGTAGATGTATAGCTTCCACTTCTCAAAATTAAATAAGCTAGGGCTGGGCTCTATTAAAACGTAAGCTGAGCTAGAGCAAGCCTAGCAAGCTTGTGGTCGGCTTGTTTCTTGTAGGAATGCCATTGATTGTTAGAAGAAGACACGAAAGTTACCTGTGTCTAGCTTTTCAGGAAGCACCTGCCATTCGAGACCTGAACCTCCTCCATTTAGAAAAGTGGCGCAACTAAAACATAGTTGCATGCCACTCATTATCCTCAAACGAAGCAAGATATAGTTGCTGGTGAAGGGTGGATGTAAAATGGTTAGAATCAAAAAGAATGTTGACCTGCATCCTGTAATATAATTATTATAGCATACCTATCATTTAGATGATCCTAAGTTAATGATTACATATAAGATTCGTGATCATGCCCTTTAACCTCTTCTTCTGTCTCCATGTAGGTTGAGATTCCATGGTTTAATTTGTTATCATTATATCACACGTCGAGTACCCTTTTGAAGAAAATATCATCTAACTTTTCACTATCTATTGATGGCAAAGTGCTATCTAGCTCAAGAAATACAATATATATGAATGCCAGGGATTCTGTCATTTGTTTATTGAAGGCGTACGCTTCATTTTTACGGCGCTTGCAGAAGATTGGTTGCACATGATCCCCCTGAGGAAGCTTGGAAAGCACATTGACTAGTGGGAACAGGTGAGACAAGATCCAGAGTTTACTTCCGAAAGAAAGTTGCTTTTAATTTATCTCCCCTCTTTTTTTGAAGACTCAGGTTGCTGCCGTGGACTTTACTTGATTTTTTTTTTTTTCTGTGTTGATGTGAGCTTGAATTCTTTTGATAGGACCATGCTGCCTATGTCTGACAGCTAAAATGCAGGACCACAGAAGGCTATAGCTTTAGAAATGATTGATGCCTTTGAAGTTATAGGGGACCAATAAGGAGCTTAATATTAAAGGGCCAGCTTTATAGTGCGGAGGGTCAATACATTGGTTAAATGATGTCATTCGGACTCCTTAACAAACTAGCTAATGAATTAATATTTCTACCTACTCTTCTTAATGGTCAGTCCTTGAATTGTTTATATTGATGCTTCACACGGCACATGGAACAAATAAAATATGCATTCACACCATTGGCCATGGCGATTGGTCATCTGCACCTATTATATATAGGGAGCACCAAGTTGGACAGAGGAATGTCCCACAATTGGTGTAATAGCCTGCTTCTGAAAAGGAGTCAACGCGGGGCATGCCAGCTTTATTGTATTTCTAGGTCAAGCTCGAATACCCACGGGGAAACTTTCAGAGGATGTGTATCACTGGCCCCAGAAAGAAGACCAAAGTTTCAAACTAGACTCAGCTCATATAACTCTGCCCAACATGACTTTAAAACACCCGGGGATTGAAGCAAACTTCAGTGGCCACCGTTTAGAGTCTAACTTCATTTCAATGGAAGCTGTGTTGGTGATGGAGGAGGCATGCAGACTGATGGTGGCAAAAGGCAAAAGCACAGCTAGCTGCAATGTACTGGACCGATCACCCTTGTTTTTTTGGTTAATTGATTGCTTCAAAGATTACATTCTACTTTGGTTAATCAGTTGTGAGATGCTAAATTAATAGGAAATACTTTTGAATAAAAATTTCTAAAGCCGACCAAATATCAGCTGGTAAGATAAATAATTCATGCCCACCAATACGTGCTGGTTTGATGTATAATTGACGGTGCCGACATCATATGCTGACAATCTCGGCCATTCTGTAGAAGTTTTGGACCATCCCTATAGTCGTTATGCATCGATACTAACATTGCAACATCTTGTTGCAAGGGGAAGTAGGAAGATAAGGTTTGCATTACTAGGCTATGGTCATGATTCAATGTCATGTCATAAGATATGAAAGGCACCTATTTAGCCACAAAATCCCACCCGTAGGCTTGCATAGTGGACTGAGCACTGAGCACAATCTCTCTTCTCTCTCTCTCTCTCTCTCACATGTCGAATGTAACCTCTATTTATTTATATAATTTCCATTTTCCAATGAAGCCCCTCTGCAAGATGGTCCATGGAAGCTGAGATCATTTATTCCGGCATCCATCTATCCAGCTATTATTAAACGAGCATCAGAAGCAGAAAGCAACTCCTCCGAAGGCAAAGTCAAGGAATGCTGCACAATACAACCTCATGCATGTTAGAAAGTGATCAAGAGGACTCCATTTTTGACAAAGAGAATATACTGGTAGACCAAAATGCTAATGTTTCTGTCCAGCTACAGTTCCGTTTTGAAAGAAATTTGGCAGGAGTCCCAATTTACAGGCATGCAGATGGTGTTTTATGTGATCTTTTTAATTGCACGAAAGTACATAGTGCTGTAGTAAAGACAACAGGTTGAAGTCACTTCGGCTGATCATCTATGGATTTGCTGTATACTGTATGAGACATGACCTGTAGAGAAGGACATCTTGCATTGTTACAGTGAATGTGACATTGGGGTACGATAAGCTCTTTCCTACCTATTTTGACTCCTCAAAGCTCGCATTTGGTCCAACTGTTTTAGGATGGGGAATGAAAGTGCTAAGGCAGTAGTTCCTTGACTCAACCTGAGTCAATTTGGACTTAAAAAGCACGTTTCCAGACTCCCATGGTCAGCTTGGGTTCCAAAAAGTTCATGCATGCATGCTTTGGGCTTAGGCCCAAATAATAGGCTGAAAGCTAATATGGCTTAGAGACAGGGATTTCCTCAGACTTCACCTCTCTCATTTATTGACTCAAAATCTCAAAGTATCAAGGATTATTGTTATAAATATTAATTTTGTCAAGAATATATATGTATGTGTGTATATCTAACACTTAAAGAAAGGACCATTTAGAGTTGAAAGGAAGAGAGAGAGATTTGGAGAGTAGTTTTACATGGTGCAATCGGTGTTAGGATCAATGATGAAGCCGAGGGAGACGCCGCAGAGGCCGGGGAGGCGGGCAATGGCGGTGGCATTAGGATTGTAGGTGGTAATGAGGGCCATGAGGCAGCTGCACGCCGACCTCCGGTTGTCGGTGGAGTCGGAAGCAATGTTGTAGAGGCTGACCACCCGTCGCAGCAGGGGTGCCAAGGGTGGGATCCGGCGTCCCATACGTGACGAAGTTGGAGCAGGTGGATAACAGCGACGTCACCGTGCTGCAGTCCATCAACCCGGCCACCGCTGTGGCCCAGCCCAACACCAACACCCCCAACCATCTCTTGCCACAAGAACCCATCTCCATCCTCACAAGACTTTGCTGGCTAGAAGAAGTTTGGCGTCCTGCTATGGCTTTTAAAGTTGGTTGTGCGATCTGGATTGGTTAGTCACATTGGGTGCATGGTGGTTCATATAATCTATATGAGCTAGCGGCCTCTAGCTTGGTAAGCTCAACTAGTTTTTTTTTTTTCCCCCTACTGCTTGGGGATACATCACTGAAAATTCAAACCCAAAACATTTGGTTGCGAGGAAAATGCTGAGCATTGGACCGGCCCCAATTATATACAGGTGTCGATAATATGCCTGTTTTCAGTTATGACGACAGACATGACCAAACACTCCTAGGAATTTTATGATGATGGAAGTATATATATGAACATAATGGGAATAATAGCTGTAAAACTGACATCATTATGTTAAAAGAGATACTATTAAGCATTATAACAGCATATAGTAATGAGAGGAGGAAGCTAGTGGATGTCATGTTGCATATGCTAACGGTGTTACATTTAGGATGATTTTACTTTCTTTTATGTTCTTTCAAAATAATGGTGAGAGCATGACCAATCAAAATTACGTGTTTCTATAGTTCAGAAATACCTTCAATGGTTTGGATACATAATTAATTAACCTCTACTTAATAAAGAATAGGTGTTATAAACATGCATGGAATTTATTAATCCACTTCCTTTTGTACCATTAAGGCCATTGATAAGATATGCTTAAATAGTTGTTGCTCTAAGAGACAGAAGAAGTAACGGTGCAACACGCACAGGTGTAACACTTCTCGTACGGGGTTAAAATTTCACGGCCGCTGGGTTTGATGGTTGATTGCGGCCGATCTGTGCCAATAGACCCCAAACAGTTTGTATATCTTTTGGCGAGAACTTGAGCACAATTTGCCTCTCAAGAAACATGAAGCAATGTCATAAATATTGTCTTATAAGTAGTTAGACATAATTAGCTTATAAGATCTGGCTTGTTTTGGAGCTTGAGATTCCTTTGGTTATTTGCCCCGGTCGGCAAACTATCTTGGAGAGTTTTGAAGAAAATTTTCAGTCTTAAACAGTGCAATATTTGTCTGTGTAACATCTTGAACTGCCTTTCCTCAAATTTACCCTTCACACACTTATCAAATTCTAGAAAGCCAATCAAGTTATTGTATAATCTCTTATCAAATTCTAGAAAGCTATTGTATAATCTCTTATCTTTATAAATGCATTCTGAGTTAGGCCTTCCTAACTCATTATCATCAAAAAAAGAAAGCTAATCAAGTTCCTAAGTTAGCCTTTTCTCACGATAACTTGATGTCAGGCTTCTAAAGATTCTAATCCCATATTCATGTAAATTTTAAACAGACTCATGGTGCATGGTTTTTGAGAACAATGTAGAGTTTTCTAGGGAAATCCAGAATTCTCTACCACTCCAAATATTTCTACATGATTTCCAGAATTTTTCTAGATATTTCTTGTATGAAAATAGTCTGGAACGTTTTTGACTTTCAGATGGACAACAAATGGTATCATTCTAGATAGCCTAGCCCTATAATAAGGGGTGGATTCTCATTTGCAGCCCAATTTTCTCAAGTTGTATCCTCCATTTATGCAGTGTCTGCTCTGTGCTATTCATCTTTCTTGCTCTCTTATCCTCTGTGTGAGTTGGGTTCTAAGTTGTTAAAGGCCTATCTCTTGTCTATCTAAGCATAGCTAAAGGGCAAGGCTGACTTGGATATGAGAGCATAATTTTAGGTGCAATACATGTTGAGATGGGAAATAAAATCTTAGATCTGCAACATTCGGCTGAATTTAACATAAAAAAACACTATGCAGGAGATAACCAAGTACCCTTCTTCTTTAATATAACAATGCTTAACTTTTATCAAAGTATATTTTCAGTATATTGGTTCTTTTTAATTCCAAAAATATGATTGGGTTTGATAGGTAGAGGTTTCAGTCCATTAAATAGACCTGAATTTATGTTTCAAACCTAAAAATGGATATGAAAGAATCTCATTTTACTTATCATTTCCAAATTATTTATCCGTTTTATCTGCTGAATTTCTCGATGAATTTTCTGACTTAATGATTTGCCATGTCTTGCATATTTCAGATGTTTTTTAACTATTTTTATTTGTTCATTTTATGTTGTTTTTATCAGATATTGGACTAGAAGATTTCCACCAATAAAATTATCTTACACACACACAAATTGTATAAAGACTATAAGAAACTAGGACTAGGAAAGTTAAGGGCATTCCTTTCAATGTTTTTATGATGAAATTATGGGACGTTGGGAACAACCACCCAATAATTTATCCCTACCTTTCAATGTTTATAGTTGATTTTGATAAACCCAGTTCTGTTATTCAAGCAACCACTTGATTCTAATCATTTGATAATAAATTTGATAATAAGTCATTGAAAATAAAGTAGCTCATAATGCAAAAATTAAGAATAATTGGTTAAAACTTTTCTTTCTAAAATATTCCTTTTCTAGCCCAATAACAAGAATACTAAACCCTTCAATATATACATGCCACATATTGTGCTTTATAGATATTTTATATAACTCAAATGACAAATCTTTTGCTATAATTCGAATTACATTTGCTTGTTTTTTGATTTTATTTATTTTAGCGATCCACAAATGTCTCATTGCCACTCTTAGGTCATTTACAACTAATGCCAAACTGCAAATCTTCAATCGAGAACTTCGTTAGAGTATGTCATCTTAAAATAAATAGTTTATCATTGATATGAAATACTTATAGGTTAATGCATTTTGGTGATACTTCTAGAACATCATTCTATCTTAGACAATAGAATATATTTAATATTCATTTTCACATATTTTATTATATATGTATTCTTCTATTAAAAAAATTCTTGAGTGATGTGAGAAATATGCTTGAGTGTTTGTTTGTCTATACTCATATGTGTTGTATATGACAAACTTTAGTATAAATAAAAATTGTGATTATTTGTTGCCTTGCATTCAATTATCTCGCATAGCTAAATATGTTTAAAAAAAAATTGTATGATTGAAGGATAATTGAAGGAAAAAAATATATAAGCTCCTATGAAATAAAATAAGTGACAAAAAGCACTAATAGATTAATGACAAAGAAAAGCAAAAAAAATTGCAAATCGAGATGAAAAAAAAATATAAAAAATGTTTCGGGGGTCTAATACTTTTTACTCATATATGCATGCGTGTGCACACACAAAATATCCCTCCAAAACAGTATGTGATAAAAGGATTGATGACTTATGTCAATATATCACCCATGCTCTTCTTTCACATGTAATGTTAAAAGTGAAGGGCTAATTTTTGGTTCCAACAGCACAAAATTAGTCAAAAAAGAAATAAGATAGATACAAGGAAAGTTGTTAAATAAAAATTATGCAGACATTAATGAAAGTGTCAATTTTTTTTTAAAGATATGAAGAGTCAAAATTTTGATTTATTCATATATCAGTGTATCACCCATCCTCTTTTGTCATATGCCATGCTACATATGAAGGGCTAATTTTGATTCCAGCACCACAAAATTGTTCCAATAAAATTAGACATGCACCAATAAAGAGCTAAGTTTCTTTTTAATATATGAAAAATCAAAATTTTGATTTATTCATATTTTAGTATACCACCTATTCTTTTCTCTCATGTGCCATGCCAGATGGAAGGGCTAATTTTTGGTTCCCGCAATCTTAAATTAGTCAAAAAAAGGAATATCAACTACATGCAGGGATGTCAAATAAAATTTAGACAGACACCAATGAAATAGGCAAATTCAGTTTTCAGATATGAGAAGTCAAAATTTTGGTTTATTCCTGCGAAATATTTTAAAATATAAATAAACAAACATATAAACTATGGATCTAGTCCAAGAAATCAGACTGGAAACCTCAATCCAATGTTCAAGCGACTGTGGCTTCCATCAAAGTAGGCACTATAATAACTGCTCCTCCACGGCTCCACTCCCCATCCCTCCCCAGGCTTACGAGCAACCAATTACTTGTTGCGCTGATCTCACTCCCATTCACCCTCCACTCAGATCTCAAAAGCCCACCCCCTCTCGCTCTCTCTCCCTCACCCCCACTACGAAGAAAGAAGAAGAAACAAGGAAGAAGGAAAGCTTCCAGAACCCGTCACTTTCTCTCCATCCTTACTCGGGATCAGAGATCTCTCTTGGTGCGATCCCGGGAGGGGGAGGGCATGGGGCACGTGAACCTCCCGCCGTCGAGGCGCGGCGGCCCGGGGCGGCAGTGGACCCTCCTGGACCTCGTCTCCGCCTCCTTCTTTGCCGCCGTGCTCGTCTTCTTCGTCCTTGTATTCACCTCCCTCGGGGACTCCCTCGCCGCCTCCGGACGCCGCGCCCTCGCCCGTTCCTCCTCCTCATCGGATCCCCGCCAGCGCGACCGCCTCATCGCCCTTCTCGACGGTCCCCCGCCCTGGCGGCCACCGCGCCGTCATCGACGCCTGCCCCGCCGAGGAGGTGGACTACATGCCCTGCGAGGACCCCCGCCGCAACAGCCAGCTCAGCCGCCACATGAACCTCTACCGCGAGCGTCACTGCCCTCCGCCCGGGGAATCCCTTCTTGCCTCATCCCCCGCCCAAGGGTACCGTTACCCCGTCCCCTGGCCGGAGAGCCTTCATAAGGTATCCCCTTTTGATCGGTTATGATAAAAAGGATTCTTTTTACAGTTCCTGTGGTTCTTGATTTCGATCCTGGTGACGATGCCTGAACTATTGGCTGAACTCTTTATTTTGATATGATAATCAGGAATGTCTCAGTAATTCATGTAACTATAGTGGAATCTTGTTTCCTTTTAACGGAGTAATTATGGTTATGGAGTCACCGGAATATGCAAGTAGATGACTTCGTCAGTCAATATGCACAGAGTGAATTCGTAGTAAGATTTTGCTAGTACTTACTGCATGGCTAGAATTGTAGAAGTAATTATTCAGAAGTCTTATTTTCCTGTACTAGAACATGTTGTTAAATAATTAAGTGTTCCAGTGTTTGGTAAGAGAATAAAGTTTTGAGGAAAAGAATAGAGAAAAAGGGATAAAGTATTTGAAAGATGCTTAGTTTAACAGAGAAAAGAAAAAATGATAATTAAAGGACAGCCTAGTGCACGAGGCTCCATCATTGCAGGGTTTGGAAGGGTCAGATGGATGCATGCTAAGCAACCTCGAAGAAGAATGGCACTTGGATTAGATAATTCCCTGCATTCCCATCAACCTTTTTGAGACCTATGCAATTTCTTTTATTACAGCTAAACTAGGAAAACTCTCGGTTTTCGCATTATCTCATCTAATGCTTTCTTCCCTAGCCTTTTTTTGTTATGTTTTTCCTTTGCTCTCTTGGCAACTTTGCAGGATAGACATTCTCTAGGATAGTCCTATGTAGGCCTGTGCATACAATTTATGTTTGTGACAGAATTTGAGAAATTTTGTTTCTACTTGCTTTGGAAGTGATGACCCCTTCAAGTCTTGGTTAAGGCCCCTATGGGTGCAGTGACTTGATCTGGTTGTCTTTATATATCTGCTACTTTCAATTATTTCTAACTGCACTTCTTTTAAGCTATCCACTGAAACCATTTCTCTCATAAACTTTATTGATCTTCAATCATGATGTTTGGATGTTTCACTTCTAATGACGGCTTTTCCGCTTCGAGGAAGAGAAGTGCTTCCAAGAAGAAAAGATAGAAAAAAAAATTATGCTATTGCTGGTATTTAATGCAGAAAATAAGAAATTACAACTTCAAATTATTTTTTAAGGATCGGGCACCTTTATTTATATTAGCAAAGTTTTTTGAATCTATCCATAAACGCATCTACATTTATTTCTTGCTAAAAAGATAAGAGATTTTTACAAATAAGGGAAAAGAATCATCCTTGTAATTTGTCGGGATTTGATTAATCAGGTATTCTTCTAAATCTGTCTAGATTTGATGTTATCAACCATATTTGATCATATCTCTAAGATTTTGTAATCTGTCAAGATTTGATTATATCAGCCATCATTCCAAATCTGTCTAGATTTGATGATATCAGTCATATTTGATCATATCTTCAAGATTTATTTTACCACTTGTACCAGTCTTTTAAATTGGTTTAAATCCAAACCTGATGTCAAATCCTTTTGCTTCCTTGGTCAGCCTTTGATATGTACCTATACTACAGTATCGTTGGGTACTGTAACACACGGTATATGTATCTATGACCTACAGCTGAGGATTTTCACTTTAAAATCCACTTGAAAGTTCAATTATTATGAAAAACATAGGCCTTTTAGAGATTTCCATAAACCTTATTTTTTGTCCTGGTCTTATAGAATTCCTGTTACATCCACATTAAACCAAATCTGCAAGGCAGCAAACCAAAGCTATCCTAGCATGGTAACATTGTCATTGCTTAAACTTCTTTGGTACACCACACAAAGAATTAAAATGTGCCTTAATAGGTAATATAATTGAAGAAAATGCCTAAATTATGAGCAATATGATGAGTAGGAAAAAGTGGAAAGTGTGTGTTTCTTAAAGAAGCATTTGTTGACTGATTGGTTCATATGACATGGCACTTCACTTGAATTTGGTTGGTGCAATAGTTTGACATGAGATTTGGAGCAATTCATGTGGAATAACAAGCACTGATGCATGAGTTTGGGATAGTTTAGAACATATTGGAGGGAAGGGAATGTGATTTCCTTTACGACATCTTGAGGCATGCAAAAAGAGATGTTTGTTTGACATTGATCATAGGAATTTTGAGATTTGTGTCTATAAGCTCAAGAAGTTTGCAGATACTTTTCCCAATTTAATGATTTTTGTCATTGTTCTGAAGACCTGTTGCTATTGTTATGAGATATCTGATTTGTGGAAGTCATCAAAGTCATGAGATTTTTGCATCATGATGGTTGGTTTGTCTCATAAATCCTTATTTGAGAGTTGAGAAGTAGCTTTTGAAAGAAGTTGCAGTTTAGGAAGTGTGGTTGTGGGAGCAAATGATGCTTTGTGCTCACTCCTATAGAAACGACTTGTGTACAAAATAACAGACTTTATTATCTACCTCATGTAGGTAATTGTGTACAATCATAATATAGCCCTATGACTCAATTCCATGTGTTTAACTTCGCCTTTGACTTAATCCTTCTTCAAATTGCATTTTTTCTTGAGTTAAGCTTATCCTGTTCATAAGCCCCAAAATTATATACGGTGTGCTTTCTTGTTCATAAATCATAGAATAATTACCAAGTGATCTCTCTCTCTCTCTCTCTCTCTCTGTGTGTGTGTGTGTGCGCGCGCGCGCATGCGCACATGCACGTGCGTGCGCACGTGTGCTATTAGATTTTTTATGACTTGAAGTATGTCATTTTTCTCAGAAACTCCTTTATGTGCGGGCATGGAATTCCATTTTGACCATTCTTCCACAAATATATTCATGTTCTAGTAATATCTTATTCATGCTTGGGTGTTTGTGGTAACTGAATTGTTATTTAATGGTTTAAGTATGTGGGGCCTTAGCTAATGTACTATGTCCTCTTTTTTAGGTGACCAGCAGTCATTCTTTTTGGAAAAAGAGGACAATAGGCATGCTAGGCTGGAAGGACCATGCCAACTGCCTCTTTCATCCTGTCTTTTTCATCATTTCCTACTATACTTTGTTTTAATCATTTCTTTTGTTCGTCTCACTTCGTGCTCTTCTACTCTTTAATTCCTTTAATGGGATGGAAACCATACAGGTGATGTATCATAACCTTTAAGTCTATTAAGGCAAAATTTTGGTGCTATAGAATCTAGGCCTTTAATCCTTTCATAGCACTAGAACAGTCTTCCATAGCACAAGAGCAGTCTTAGGTTATTTCAGCTTTTTCTTAATTGAGAGCACATCTTCTTGGGACCAGCTTGATTTGAGATCTTTTCCATTCTTTTCTTCTTTAGCATTCTTGTAAGAGATCCATGTTGTCTTAAAGCCTTTCATGAGTTTAAACCACACGGAGGCTACCACTAAGAGAAGGGCATGCTTGTATTCTTTGATATGTTGGCTATTTTTGCTGTTAAGGCTTGAATATTCTGTTTACAAAGAATTTGAGAAGGTAATTGCTATATGTGAGGGTGCCTTGGGACCACATAGCACTTATTTGGAAGTTGAGATCTCAGTTTGACACCTAGGCAATGCATTTAAAGATAACTTTAACTTTAACCGTATAAATAGAATGAAATCAGAAGAAATAAAAAGGTTTGTTAAAAAAACACTTGCACATATATTTAGGATTTACGTAAGCAAGAAGCACTTACCAAAATAATGACAAAGAACAATGGTTGAATGTGGATTTCATTGTTTAGTACCATGTGATGATTTCTATGACTTGTCTCAAACAGAATGGCCTTATCCTATGAAAGTCGTTTTCCTCCCTGAATTATTTTACATCTTCAAGTTGTTTCATACTGAAATGGAAGATGTTCTTTTAACTCCTACAAATTTCAACATTTACAAATAATCCCTGAACTTTTGCTATTAGCTAGTTATGATGTATCTCTTCTGACTCAACTTGTCTTCTTTGAAGTTGTTCTTGGATCACATTACCACTACATCATTGTCTTTTTCTTTAATTTTTGTCTCGGTATTCTTATCCTTTGCATTTTATTCTCTATTAAGATTTGTTCACATTGTTGAATCTTATGCTGTAGTGATATGAAACTTTGCATCTTGTCAGTTCCAGATTGCTTGTATGGCATTATGCATTTTCAGTTTACTACTCAGAGGTGCTGTTTCTGAATAAGCTCTACGTATATTATGTTAAAACTTTTTGTCTTTCACATGCTGAATTGTACATATGATTTTCTGCTTTTGCATGCAGATATGGCATGATAACATGCCATATGATAAGATTGCTGAAAGAAAAGGTCATCAGGGTTGGATGAAGGAAGAAGGCCAATACTTTATCTTCCCAGGTGGTGGCACTATGTTTCCTGATGGAGCTGCACAATATATCACAAAGCTCGGACAGTTTATCCCTATAAATAGTGGTCTTTTAAGGACAGCTTTGGATATGGGATGTGGGGTAAGAGGTCAATCATTGTTGCTGTTTTCAGCTTGTTTCAGTGTTTCCCCCCTTCATTTTGAAACCATTCTGATACATGATTCATCCTCCATGAAGGTTGCCAGCTTTGGGGATTTTTGCTTAAAGAAATATCATGACACTTTCTTTTGCTCCACGAGACTCACATAAATCCCAAATACAATTTGCTTTGGAAAGGGGAATACCTGCATTTGTTGCCATGCTGGGCACTCGTCGTCTTCCTTTTCCAGCATATTCATTTGACCTGGTTCATTGTTCTCGATGTTTGATCCCTTTTACTGCATATAGTTAGTACTCTTATCCTTGTGCTTTTACACATATTTACTCGCCTCTGCATTCCACTAATCTTTTTTTTAATCTGTATATATCTAATGAGGGGTTACAGATGGAACTTATCTTATTGAAGTGGATCGTTTACTTCGACCGGGGGGATTTTTGGTTATATCTGGTCCGCCAGTGCAATGGACTAATCAGGACAAGAATGGAGTGATCTGCAGGCTATGGCACATGCTTTGTGTTATGAACTTATCACGGTAGATGGTAACACTGCCATCTGGAAGAAGCCTTCAGAGGCTTCATGTCTTCCAAACCAAAATGAGTTTGGACTTGATCTATGTGGTGATACTGATGACCCTAGTGAAGCATGGTAAACTGTGCAAGATGTTCTTTCCTGTTTATCAATCTATTACTACATAAACCAAATAATAATTCTCACAGATATTTCTCTGGATCCAACTATGCTTAAAACTAAACTTTGTTTTGCAGGTACTTCAAGTTGAAAAAGTGTGTCAGTAAACCATCACTTGCAGGAGACATAGCTGTTGGGTCCATTCCTAGGTGGCCAGATAGACTCTCCAAACCAACTGCAAGGGTCTCACTCATGAAGAATGGGGTTGATGTGTTTGAAGCTGACACACGGCGTTGGGTTAGAAGAGTTGCATATTATAAGAAATCGCTTGGGTTGGAACTAGGAAAGCCACGTATACGCAATGTTATGGACATGAATGCAATTTTTGGAGGCTTTGCTGCAGCGCTAAATTCTGACCCAGTCTGGGTTATGAATGTTATTCCTGCTAGAAAGCCATTAACCCTTGGCATAATTTATGACAGAGGACTTATTGGACTTTATCATGATTGGTGAGCTGCTGTTACATTCTTTGCTTACTTCTTGTAGATGTACGAAAGTTCTAACACACTTTGCATATATCCATTTTTGCATGTTTTCTACTAAAATGATTATTTGCTAAATTGAACTATGGATGCAATCAGTGCTCTGTTTGTGGCTAGGTGGTTTCTTCCTGTGCAGTTCAAAAGATAGACGTGCATCTTTCTTGTAGCGTAGCTTGTGTCCTGGCTTATTTTATGATAACAAGGTTTTGGTTTCAACATTTTTGGTGAGAATGATGGATACTAATCAAAATGTAGGTGACAAAATTCATATTTTGATTAAGCATAATATGTAGAAAGTTTGAAACTGTCAAACCACTCTGAATATGATTTAAGTGACTCCAATACTTTGTAAACTCAATCTATAAGTAAAAATTTTCAGCCCCTTCCTAGTCAGAGAAAAGATTTAGAAAATCATCAAGAGACCTCGAGGCCTAAGCACTTTGGCTTTCCTTAGTAAACTTTCTATGTATTGCTTCAGATAGCTAGCATGCTATAGCAGTGGGTAACTGTTCTTTGACCAGAAATTTTCCATGATGCCTACCAGCGAGCTAATATGACTCATTTTATTAAAAGAAATATTAAAATATCTTTGTAAAATGAAACAGGAAGCTGAAAGAATTCTTATAGTTATATTGACATGGCTTTAGTTTTAACTGGAACAAGGAATTTAGTTAAATGCTAGATATGCTATGATGGACGTACCAGACTTTTGCTCTGCTTCTGAGCTTTTTTTGTTAATTTAATCGTGCTGGCTTGCATCCGGAGCAAAAACAGAACTACTAAAGTAAATGATGAGTCAAAGTGATGAATGTTTAATGCTGATGAATGGTGAATCACAGGCTTGCAAGATGACACTGGAAGAAGCAATGACAATTATTTGTTAAAATGGAGTTGCCAAGTGTATATGGAAGAAAAGTGACATCAAATCATGGTTCGACTGGAACAGTATGTAATATCCCGGCTTTCCCAGAGGAATTCAGTGAGATGTATGTGTAAATCTGAAGATAGAATTGAGATGAAGGAGGAGATTAACAGGGAAAGGAGAGGCCAGATTTGGAAGGGAGTTCAGATCGGAGAAAGAAAGTTTGGAGGGAATCTGAATATTTTCTTGCATGATTTGAATCTCTGTTACAGCTCCTTTTTATATGCAGTTACAGGTAATGTAAATGCAATATTTTCAAAATGAAATGCAACTCTAATTAAATGGAGATGGCATTTTCAGGAATGAAATACAAATGTGAAATGAAATGCAAATGTTCCTAAATGAAATGTGAAATGAAATTCGAAAGGATATTTTTGAGGCTTGTCGGAGCGGGTTGTTGGGTTTGATGGCTGAATCCATAACCCAAACCTGATAGAATAAAGGGTTCGGAACCCTCTGGATCCTGTCGCTTCTTCTGTTTCTTTTTGTCTTTCTCTTCGAAACTCTAGCCGACTCTTGACCCTCTTTTGAAACCCTAGCCGCTCTCGAGGAAGGAGAAGGGTGTGCCCGACGTGGATCGGGATCTCCTAAAGTCAGACCAAGTTTTTCTGGTTCTTTTGCTCCTCTACCAGCAATCCTGATGAGGATGAGTATTTCTAACTCATTTTATTTTATTTATTTTTTTGCTAAGATGTTACATTCTCCTCTTCTTCAGAGGATCCTTGTCCTCAAGGATCAAACTGAGGGAATTGGTTCTTGAGTGACCAGCAGTCTTCCCATGTAGCTTCTTCTTCACCGAGGTTGTTCTATTTGATCAGTACTTTGGTAACTGCTCTATTTTCTTGCGGATCATTTTCTGTCTAAATTTTTTTGGTTGGGCTAACAGTTGTCCTTCTTCTCCTGTGAGGGGTACTGTTGGTGTTGCTTGCTCGGGTTTCTGAATTCTCCGTTTGAGTAGAAATACATGAAATACGGGGTGTATTTTAGATCCTTTGGGCAGATTAAGCTCATAAGCCACAGGACCAATGTTTTTTAGTATTTTGAATGGTCCATAATACTGTGAGGTAAGTTTCAAATTTCTGCACATGGCTACTGTAGTCTGCCGGTAGGGTTGGAGTTTAAGATATATTATTTCCCCTACTTGATATTCTTTGTTTATTCTTCTCTTATCTGCATTCTATTTTATGCGGTTTTGTGTTTCTTTAAGTCTGTCTCTTAAGATCTGTATCATCTTAGTTCTTTTCTGTTCCAATCTGCCACTGTACCTTACTGTTGCATGTCCATGTTGACTATCGGGTACATAGGAGGTGGATGTCCATACAGAGCTTGATAAGGTGTCATCCCTAGGGAGGAGTGATAGTTGATATTATACCACCACTCAGCCAGGGATAGCCACTTAAGCCCTCTGTGCGGACTGTGAAAGCATATGCATCTTAAATATGTTTCTAAGCATCGGTTTACTCGTTCTGTTTGTCCATCAGTCTGTGGGTGATAGGCAGTGCTCAGATATAGTTTGACCCCCATTAATTTGAATAAGTCTTGCCATACCTGACTGGTGAAGATCTTATCTCTGTCTGATATAATACTTTGTGGCATCCTATGTAACTTGTATACTGTGTCTAAGAATGATCTTGCTACATTCTGTGCTGTATAGGGATAAGTCAAAGGAATAAAATGTCAATATTTAGTTAACCGATCCACCACTACTAATATAGTATCTTTACCTTCTGATTTTGGTAATGACTCAATGAAATCCATACTGATTTCTTGCTAGGCTTGTGTGGGAATTTGCAGAGGTTGTAGTAGCCCTGCATATGGAGTTCCATCAATTTTATTTTTAATACAAATTTCATATTTTTTTACTAGTTTCTCCACTTGCTGTTTCATTCCTGGCCAATAAATAATTGCTTAATTCTCTTATAAGTATGGTTCATTCCTGAGTGCCCTCCTAAAGCTGAAGCATGCATAAGTTCTAGGAGCTTCTATCTCAACTCTCCTGTTTTCTCAATGTAAATTCTCCCTTTGTACTTAAGCCTCCTTGTTTATAAATGTATTCAGTATGTGATTCTGGTTCTATGAGTACTTCTGCTATAATTTGCTGAGTCTGTTGATTTTCTTCATAACTGTTAGCTATTTCCAAACTCCATGTAGGTACCACTGCTGTAATAGTTTGCACTTTTTCTTCTTCATTTTTCCATCTCGATAATGCATCTGCAGTCAAATTTCTTCCCTTCTTATATTGTATCACATAATCCAACCCCATAAGCTTCATCATACCTTTTTGCTGTGCTGCAGTAGTTACTTTTTATGCTAATAAGTATTTAAACTTTGGTGATCTGTTTTAATGATGAAGGTCGGGAACCAATGTAGTGCTTTCATTTTTCTACAGCCAGCAAAATAGCTAGGAATTCTTTTTCATAGGTAGAAAGTGCTCTGTTCCTTTCACTTAGTCCTTTACTGAGGTAAGCTATAGGTCTTCCTTGTGTGAAGACTGCTCCAATTCCATATCTACTGGCATCTACCTCCAAAGTGAAAGGTAAAGAATAATTTGGCATAGCTAGAATGGTGCTGTAGACATTATCTCTTTTAACTTCTCAAATGCCTTTTGTGTGGTTTCATCCTAATGAAAATTATCTTTTAAAATAGCTTTGTTAAAGGTTTGCTAATAGATCCATATCCTTTTATAAACTTTCTATAGTATCTTGTGAGCCCCAAAAATCCTCTCAAATCCTTCAATGTAGATGGTTTAGGCCACCTTTGCATGGCTATCACCTTCTCAGGGTCAATTGCCACACCTTCGAAAATTATATGCCCTAGATATTCCACTTGTTGCTGTCCAAAAATGCATTTAGATCTTTTTGCATATAACTGATTTTTTCTTAATATAGTCAATACTTCAATGAGATGTTCCACATGCTCCTCTAAGGTTTTGCTGTATACCAGAATATCATCAAAAAATACGAGCACAAACTTTCTAAGATAAGGAGAGAACATCTCATTCATGGTAGCTTGAAATGTAGCTGGTGCATTAGTTAATCCGAAGGGCATCACTAAAAATTCATAGTGGCCTATGTGAGTTCTAAAAGCTGTCTTATATACATCTTCTGGGTTCATTCTGATTTGATGGTAACCTGATCTCAAATCTATTTTAGAGAAATATTGAGATCCTTCAAATTCATCCAAAAGATTATCAATTAAGGGTATAGGATATTTATCCTTCACTATTGCCTTATTGAGTTGCCTATAATCCACACAAAATCTCCAGCTGTTATTTTTTTCTTTACCAATAATACTGGTGAAGCATATGGACTGGTACTAGACTGAATAATGGTAGTTTTAAGCATTTCCTGTATTTGTCTTTCAATCTCATTTTTCTGTTCATATGTATATCTGTATGGTCTGATATTAACTGGATTAGTGCCCGGTAACAAAGGTATTCTGTGATCTTGTGGCCTACTGGATGGCAATCCTTTAGGCTCTTGAAACACATCAATGTACTGTTTTAATACTTTATTGAATGAATCAAGTATCTCTTTCTCTGTTCTTTTTCATCAAAATTCTTCAGTTGCCCAACTGCACAATAGTCTCCTTTAAGTCCAGACCTGTACCACTGTATAGCAGTGATCATTTGAAGTTTAGCCTTAGTAGTCTTTAATTTAGATCCTTCTGTAATATCTTTAATGTCATCTGTTTTCTTCCTTAATAAAGTAACAGCATTATTCAAATAATCGAAGGTTACTTTACCATAGGTTCTTAGCCAATCAATTCCCAAAATTATGCTAGATCCATCTAATCTAATCACCCTTAAATCTGTCTGATACTGTTCTCCCTGCATAGTCCATTTAAAATTGATACATTTGAGCTTACTCAACACTTTGTGTCCATTTGCCACTGTTATCACTAATGGGTTTGCTGCAGTAATTGTAGCCTTCACTTCTTTAGCCACTTGGTAATCAATAAAGCTGTGAGTACTTTCTGTGTCAATTAGAATGACTAGAGTTTTATGATCAGCTTCTCCTTGAATCTTAATAGTTTCATTTTGGTTTTGTCCCATTAAGGCATATACAGTTGTTTCTATGTCTTTATCTTTTCTTCTTCTATCATGGTCTCTTCCTCTATCTCTTCTTCCTCCTCTTCCTGCAATAGCTATTCATCAAATACTTCATCAGCTTCTATTGTGGCATTAATAGATTGATTCATCTTCAGTGAACACTGATGCCCCGGATGATATTTTTCTCCACATTTGAAGTATAGGCCAGCCGCTCTTCTTTGTTCCCACTGTTGTTTATTATCCATCTGAAATAACTTCTGATTTATGAAGGTTTGAGATTTTATGTTTCCTTCTGTACTGCTGGTTTAGTGTGAAATATTCTGCTGTCTTAGTTGTGGGTGTTTTGTAAATCATTTTGTTCTTTTTCCACATCATTAACAAAGCCTGTTCATGTAACTTAGCTTATTCGTATACCTCTTCTAAAGTTGTAGGATGAGATAAATCAATATAGGGTATCAATTCTTCCTTCAACCCACTGATATAGCTTTCTATAAAGTACCTTTCGGTTAATGCTGGATTATATTGTATCATCCTAGCTCTCATATCCTCAAATTTTTCTGGATACTTCTCCATAGTACTTATCTACACCAATTTATTAAATTTTCTGATCAACTGTTTCATATTTCCACCGTCAAATCTTCTGTTCACTGCTTCCACCAATTCTTTCCAACTCAAATTTGATTTATCAATTAAGTATCCTTCCTTCCATCTGTGTGCCTTTCCCATGAAATGCATTGTAGCAATTTCCACCCATTGAACTACTGGAATCTGATATATTTTAAAATATTATTCACTCTTACTGTTCTATTCTCTGGGTTCTTCACCATTAAATGTAGGAAATTCCAACTTTGGATAAGGTAGGTGAAGTGGGGTCCTGTTTTGAATATCACCCATCCTATCTAATAGTTGATAAGGTGTGGGTAGTATTCCTTTACCTCTAATTTCAGCTGCTACTGCTGATGAGCTACAGCCAGGTGGCTCCGAACTGTTTGTTCTTCCATTTCTTGAGGCTGATGGATTGTTGTTTGCAGTGAATGAAGGAGTGGGTTGAGAAACTGATGGCTGCGACGAAATTAGCTTCAGCAACTGCTCATGCCTGCGATTTTGTTCCTGCATTATAATTTCATGCCTCCTGGCAGCTTCAATTTGTAAAGTTTCATATCTCTGTCTTTTCTCAATCTGTATTTCATCTAACTGTCTTGCAAACACACCCAACTTTGTATTGTATTCCTCAGATACTTGTTGTAATCTGTTTTCAATATGGTTGTGGTAGTCTGTGGTAAATATTTGCATTCTTTCTTCCAATGCTCGTAGGTTTTCACAGATATCTTTAATCTGGTTCTTTCTGCCATTTTTACTACACTCCAGAAAATTTTTAAAATCTATTTTGAAACTGTTTGACAGAGATTAAAATTTTATAACTCCTGGCTACAGCAATTCAA
>KE504785.1:767872-772013 GCA_000441515.1 Elaeis oleifera | reverse complement strand
GTTTTCACAGATATCTTTTAATCTGGTTCTTCTGCCATTTTTACTACACTCCAGAAAATTTTTAAATCTATTTGAAACTGTTTGACAGAGATTAAAAATTTTATAACTCCTGGCTACAGCAATTCAATTCAGGGTGGCCAATGATGATTTCATGAGGCCAGGTTGCTGTTCCTAACTTATTGGAACAGTAATCACCTTTGTAGACCCTGATACATTCATCACAATCTATTCTGGAAATAGATTTAATCAGTTTTGAGAGTATTACCTGATGTTGAGTGTCTTACTTGATTGAATAAAAATTATGCTGCCGATCTCTAACCTGGACTGTGCAGCACCACAGATGGCTGATTACAGTATCAAGCAAGCTTCACTACTGTTTTCAGGTCGTCTTGCCGTAGGTCCAAGGTTCAAATCTGAGCTCTGATACCAAATTTTGTAATATCCCGACTTTCCCAGAGGAATTCAGTGAGATGTATGTGTAAATCTGAAGATATAATTGAGATGAAGGAGGAGATTAATAGGAAAAGGAGAGGTCAGATTGGGAAGGGAGTTCACATCGGAGAAAGAAAGTTTTGGAGGGAATCTGAATATTTTCTTTGCATGATTTGGATCTCTGTTACAGCTCCTTTTTATATGCAGTTACAGGTAATGTAAATGCAATGTTTCTGAAATGAAATGCAACTCTAATTAAATGGAGATGGCATTTTCAAGAATAAAATACAAATGTGAAATGAAATGCAAATGTTCCTAAATGAAATGGGAAATGAAATTCGAGAGGATATTTTTGAAGCTAGTCGGAGCGGGTTGTTGGGTTTGATGGCTGAATCCATAACCCGAACCCGACAAATAAAGGGTTCGGAACCCTCTGGATCTTGTCGCTTCTCCTGTTCTTTTTGTCTTCCTCTCCGAAACTCTAGCCGACTCTTGACCCTCTTTTGAAACCCTAGCCGCTCCCGAGGAAGGAGAAGGGTGTGTCCGGCGTGGATCGGGATCTCCTAGAGTCAGATCAAGTTTTTCTGATTCTTTTGCTCCTCTACCAGCAATCCTGATGAGGATGAGTATTTCTAACTCATTTTATTTTATTTTATTTTTTGTGAAGATGTTACACAGTAATCCTTAAGCTGCACTTGCTTGTGGACCGGAGCGAACACATCAATAGTGACATGTAAATTGAAGAGGCTAATATTCTAGGTTAGCCATTGGATGCACTGACTGAGAGTTTCAATATGCAGTGGATCTGAATTTATAATGTCAAGTGGTAGCAAGAAGGACTGGCATGGGATGGAAGTGTAATGCCATAGGAAATAGGATATGATTTCAGTGATATGCAAGTAGGTAGATGTGCCACCAATGGATGCTTTGTTGGAAGAAGGTAGCTGTCAGAAGGGGCACTTGTGTGCAATGCATGTCCAATATGTTAGTGTTTCCTTATTATTACAGTGAGGGGGGAAATATGGGTAATGCCCAGTGTCAGGTAGGTTCTAGAGGTTATGAGTGATCATTGTTATTAAATATGGATAAGGACATATTTGGGATGGATGTTGATAATACGGATTATAACTTACACTGAATGTAGGAGAATTGAGTTGGGAGTTATTAGTGTCTAGATAGGTTATTAGTTGAATGTGAATGGCCTAATGGGAGGATTTAGTAGCTCTTCTAGGTAATATGGTTAGAGGCAGAACACTGCATTATTTGCTGGGATAACCATCAAATCTTAGTGTTTAGTTCTAATCTTTGTAGAGAAGCAAAGATGAAAGAAAGATAAGAAGAACAGAGAGGTGGCTGTGCTTGACTTGTTAGTTAATCATTGGATTTCCCCATTTTGGCGAAGAGTTCTGAAAGTTGGAGCTACTTTCAGAAAGAAAGGTTGGTAGGCATTTCTGGATTAATCTGTGGTTGTGGACATATACTTTTACTTGTGATCTTCCTCTGGTTATACTACATAGCAAGAAATTCTGATTCCTTAATATCTGATCAGATCTATGCTTCTAAAGTTGGTGATGTCAGGGCTTTCAAGTTTAGGGGCACCCAGATTTTGTTTGTTTGTTTTGGAAGCGGAGTGTTCATACAATGCGAGTATGAGTACAACCCAAAAATCAGAAAAAAGATATCCCAAAAGAACATCGGTAAAACAGACACATCCGTCCAAGTACCACGCCCAGCATGGTCAGCGACGTAACTTGCAACCCAGTTAGTGGCGCTGTTTGCCTTGCGGTAAACGTGCCTAACATCCACGGAAGCACACCCCGCTAATAGGAAGCCAATGTTGCAAACAAGCGGGTTGAAGGCTGTAGCTCCCCTCGCCTTTGAATCCACTTGACCACCGTAGTCGAATCCCCCTCCACCACCAGCCACTCAGTCCTGAAGCGAAGCCTCACAAAGAAATGCCCTCCCAGGCCGCTTGCAGCTCTGCAGCGGGTACGGTGGTCCCAAAGAGGTGGACCCCATTAGCTGCAATGCACCTGGAGTTGGGGCCCCTAATGACAAAACCAGCACCACCACAACCACCAGTCGCACTACTGTTGAAGTTGACATTGAGAAAGGGGCACCCAGGTTGAGCAAAATTTTGATGGAATGGAACTGTTCAAGATGCTCTCTAATTTGCCACAACCTTCTGGCCGTACGAAGCCATCTTTCTTGGAGGCTATATGGTAGCAGGGTATTCCCAGTCTGCAGATTTTAGAACTTATTGAATGATATTGGGCTTATATGTCTAGTAGCTAAATACTGTAGGATGGGAATATTCCTACAAAGAGAAAATTATATGGCTTATGATTCATAACAAATTGCTCATATTTGACAACCACAACAAGAGCGGGCGGGGGAATGGCTACGTATCTTATGCAAGGTACTGGATGAGACTGAAGAGCATTTGTTCCTCTGCTTGCACCCTTTTAAACATTTGTATCTCAGCATCAAACACCTCTTCAAGGTGAAGGATGCTCTGGGGTCAATCAGGTCTCCTTGGACTGTGGTGGGGAGGATGGTAGCCTGGACCAAGAGTTGGACTGGGACTGAGTCTGTCTGGTTGCAACAATTGTGGCAGGAGTGAATTGCCTGAATTTCTTAGTAAGGTGTCATCTGGCTTCTTCACCATCTGCTATACTTCATTGGTTCATGGACAGGGGCAGGGTTGCAGAAGAGGGCCAAGATGGGGTTGTCTTGTGCCATATTCTAGTTGCTTGTGATGCCAGAGTAGCAGTCTGATTGGGACTCCATTGTTTAAGCGACAATCACCGTATTCCTTTACTTCAGAACTCTTGTTTGCTTTCTGTTTTCTTTTTCAGCTTCTGCTGTGCATTTGACATGATATAATGAATTGTTTATGGAGGGTGAGGGGTGTGTTTGTTAAATGGAAGGTGGTAAGGAGCCTGGTATATGCTGCCAGTACTTCCTTCCCAGCTGTTTTCATCCTTCCATCTTTTCCTTTCTTCCCTCTTGACACCCTCTAAGCATTATTCTTTTTGTATCATTTCAGTAGCTTAATGAAATATTGGTGACAACATTACCATTGCACTCAAGAAAAAATGGAAAATAAGGAAAATAAATTTCAAAAGTTTCAGCCTCCATTAATGCTATTGTGCAAGAGAATCACTAGGATAATCTATAGAGCAAAAGAGTGAATTGCAGCAACTGCTTTGTAATTTTGCAAGCAAACAACAGAAATTTAAAAATATCCTTTGCCAATGCAAGTCAATTAGAGGCTTGTGGGAATTCTTTGGAGGCTGCTCAAGTTTGTTCCGATAGATCACATTGTAGAAGCAATTAATCAACTAATTCAAACACAAATTCAGGACAGATGCATGGATGATTTGCTATTTAACTGTGATTCAATGGTCCCTTCAACTTGAAAGGACCTAAAGGCTTTATAAACAATTTAGTAGATTTTGTAATATGGTTTCTCAATATTGACTTCTTGTAACTGTGGAATGAAAGCAGGCATAGTTGTTGGTTCATTTTTTTCTCTCATGACTGTTCTCTTGTGGAACAAGGCTTTATTTCTCAAGAAATTTGGGGAACTCTTCGGGATGGCATAATCCATGTTGTGGTTTGGGTATTATAATTTCTTGTATGAACTATGCACATGTTAAAGATGATTTGTATTTATTATACTTTTCTTTCAGAAATATGGCTTCTA
>KE504785.1:757872-762872 GCA_000441515.1 Elaeis oleifera | reverse complement strand
ATTGCCTTTTTTAGGTGACACAACTTAAAATCATCAAGGATACAGAGCATGCGCTTTCACACGAAGAGGCTGTTCTTAGCTTCCCATGCTATCCAAGGCATTTTAAAATGTTCCACAATTGGACCATAGAAAAGTCTAAGGTTCTCTTAGTCTCAAAAACAGCAAGGCAACACCAAAGCTAAACCAGCACAAGCACCAGTAGAACCCAAATTTTCATTCACATAGATCTCATAGTTTATATAAACCGGACTATAAATGAAAATCTAATATGTTAAAGAATGTAAGTAAATTAAACAACTACAGCACCTCAATCGGTATGATGGAAGAACTAGATATTGATCACACAAAGTCCCTGAACAACTTCTAGCTATGTACAGATGAACAAAATGTAATGGAACACTCAAATGTAATAGTAAACTAACAGTAAAGCTAAATATCAGCTCCCTCCTGCAGAAGATCCCAGTCCTCAATGGCCACAGCTCCATCGGGATGTCGGTACACAACTCAGATAGTGACACCAATGACAACGATCATTTCCATTCTCTCCATGGAAGAGCATGACCAAACCAACCACAAATCTGCAAGGTACAAGGAAAGATAGATTTAACACTCAGCCATTTGCCATGCTATATAGGAGGAAATGAAGAAATATGCCACTCACGTCAGCAGCATATTCTGATTGACAAATATCATGCCAAATTGGTATGCTAACACAGCAATAATTTGATACAATTTTTTACATGGAATTTTACAGTTCAAGAGATCAAAGGTCTGACACTCAGAATTCTGCATATGGAAGGATATTTAATGATCAGTGATGCTTCCGTTGCTAGATATGGCATCACTCTTTTCGTTTTACTGGATTTTTGAATGCCCTTATTTGGAAATGGCCATCTCAAAACAAGTTTGACATACAATTTCTTAAAAAATACAGAAAACAGAAACTAATTTGTGGACCTCTACTTCTATGGCTCCTTCCCATTCCCATGGATGTATTTATATAAAATCTATGCAATATATATGGTTTTACTGAAAGAAACAATTCCTAAAATATATTTATTGGTAAGGTAAAAAAAAAAAACAAGTTGATGACTTAGAAAGCTATACCAAATTGCACAAGATTCTGTATAAGCAATCAAATTTGATAAAGGTTTTTTTTTTTGAGTAAAAATTGATAAAGATTTAGTTCGAGCAATCCTTACCCAGCTACGAGCAAAACCAGCGCCATCACCCATAATATCTTCTGGTAAGCTTTATGCTTGACTTGACCTGGCTTGCAGGGGGCAAATTGTGGCGTTCCAACCAAGCAAACTGAGGCCGAATTAGTAGTACAAAACCTAGGAGAAATCCTGTTAGAAATCCTCCAATATGGGCAAAATTATCAACACGTGGTAATATCCCGACAGCTAAATTGATCACAATGATGACCAATAGAGTTAACAGAGCTGCAGCCTGCAAAAATGCAAAATCAATGCAATAAGACTCATGAGCCCAAAAAAAAAAATGCATAAAAAGGTCAAACAGAAAATGTATCCACCTTGTTAGTGTATAAAGTCCAGTTTGTAATGAGTTCTGACAACATTGCTCCAAGAAGTCCAAACAGAGCACCAGAAGCACCAACAGAAATACTGTTCCTAATGAACAGAGATGAGAGGACACTCCCACCAAATCCTGAGAGAAGGTATATTATCCCAATCCTCACTGCAAAAGCCCAGGCAAAGATCATTCAGGATAGCAAATTATACATGATCCATAAACAAGCTCAAATTAAAAGCTATTGCAGCTGAGAAACATCTCTATATTATGGAGACATATAGGGACAATTGAAACCAACTATAATAAAAAATATTCTCATTCAGTATCTTCGGTCAGAGCTAATTGTGTATGTAAAAGAGAATAAGAACTATCCCTGCAGACTTCAGTAAAAAAACCTTGACTTTTATTTGTTGAAATATATGATGAATTTGATTTCAGCCTAATATGACATGTATATAGATAAAAGAATGCAGCTCACCGAATCCAAATTGCTGTTCAAGGCGAATTCCGATAAAGATCAGGCTTAGCATGTTAGCAAGCAGATGTATAACACCAGCATGCAACCAAATACAAGACACCAGCCTCCATCCTTGATGCTGATGCACCACTTTGTCCCATTCGAGAGCTCCCAACTTCTCTAATCTGGAAGAATAAAACAGTGCATATCCACTTGGTTAACGAACCTTCTCTTTTTATATTCACAAGCCAAATTAGTGGGTATAAAGTGATCGAATTACTTTAATCCAAAAAGAAGGATAATAACTCACAATATTCTATAAAGAATAGCTATCAAAGCTAGCTAGAATAAGATTGCTACTTTGTAGCACTATGACAAAGGAATCTAAGATCAGGTTGGTAAAAGGTTATGCTGATTTGACTTTGTCTAAAAATGAAGCAAGTGTGGTTGATCCAACCACCGGGTGGGTATTATTGTCTCTCAACTTCTTCAGTGTGGAACTCTGGTCTTATAAGGTAAAGGCAAGACCTTCATTGTTAAATGGTTAGGGCTACCAACTTCAGATAGAATAGAAGTATAGAAGCTCAGAAGAAGATGCTACAATTGAAACTGGCAATATAATAAAAGTCAGAAAAAAACTAACAAGATTAAAATTCCTGCTACCACCGATCTCTACACACCAAAAAGTTAATCATAAAGGAAATAACGGCACTGGAAAATATCTCACTTTCATCAATTGCAACTATCCTGAAGGGAGAAGGGGGAAAAAAGAACTTTTCATCAATTGGGACTCAGTATTTCCACTGCTGTCCATAATATCCAAATCCACTTTCCAAAAACACCATAAAAAGGAGAAAATATGGTGGGGATCTCGATGAAATCAACTAAGCCATCGCCTCCCCCCTCCAGGGGGAGATCTGCTTCATACGAGCACCCAAGCAATAAAATCACAACTTTATCCCAAATTCCACAACCAAAAACCATCCCAAGCAATAACAATTGCAAATTGGAGCAAAGAGACATTACGTGGAGGAGGAGGGCCCGAAGAGGGGATTCTCCCGGAGGGGCTGGAAGGAGAAGCGGTGGAGGAAACGAGCGACGCAGGGACCAACGGGGTGCGGGTGGTCGGGGCAGTTGTTGACGTACATGATCACGACGAACATCGCCACGTTCGCCACCACGATCATGGGGACGATCCACGAAGTCCACTCCCGCTCCGCCGACGACCCGGCGTCGTAGTAGAACGGCGACGGCGCCGCCTCGCCGTTTGCGCTTCCGTAGTACCCGGCGGCGCCCCTTCCTTGCCTCCGGCGGCGGCGGCGCCGGCGCCGCCCTTTCAATGTCGTTGTTCATCGCCGTTACTGCCCTGCTTCTATAGATCTTAGAGGAGTCCCTCTGTCAGAGGAGGAGAAAGATGGAGATTTATAGAGGTTTTACTTGGCTTGGAAGAAGAATAAGGAGGAGAAGGAGAGTAGGTTGGGGAGAATGATGAGAAGAAGCCGAGGAGGAGAGGACAGATGGGTGGGAAGAGATTTATATTTTATAGAGCTTTCTTCGCCTTGCTTCTGATAGTCCTTGCCCCTTAACAACCATAAATAATTGATTGAGGGTGGCTTTGCTAAGAATTAATTTTGTTGGCAAGAAGGAATACTTATTGAGCGTTGGCGGGGTTCGGTGGGTGGCTTGACGTTTTATTTTATACGTTGTCCCCGCGTCCAGGCGAATTTGAGGAGAGGGGCGGACATCGCGAACGGACAGGTGCATGTGATTATCTGTGCAGAAAAGGGGGCAGCGGATTTGATGTTGACCAGGACACTTGAGCTAGCGATGCAAATGGGTCAGATCAGACTGCATTGTAAATGATGTATACCTGATCCGATTTTTTTTCTGCCAGATTTTAATATCACACCCAGATCCAATCCAATAAAAATTAGATCAGATCGTATTTACTGTCAAAATTTTTAATCCAATAAATTATTTGACTTAGATAAAATTTAATATATAATTTGACTCCAATTCGAAAATTTGAATCCAAATCGAATTTAGGACAAACATAACCAACTATATTTTGATTACCACATAACTAACTGATATTAATCATAAAAAATATATAATAATAATATTATTTTAAATAATTAAGATATAAAATAATTTAAATCTATTTTATATTAAAATATTGTTCAAATAAATCTTAAATCATAATTTAAATGTTCGGATAGTTTCAGATCTTAATAGTACATCGAGTTCGGATCATGTCAGAATTTAGTAAATTTTGATTTAATTCAGAAATAGGATGGATTTGATTTTAAAATCCAACCTAACTCTATGGGTTCCTCAAAACGGGTTGAACCGATTTTAAACGGGTTGGCTACATCGGGTCACACGTTAATCCAACTCGGTTACCGCCTTACTGTCAGGGCCTTTTTCCTTGCATTCTTGTTTGGCAATGGCCTCTGACATAGTCTTGTACATACCTTATAACTAGATGGCATGAACAGCCGCCGCCACACCATTTTTCCTTGTTTTGGTGGATTTTGGGGTGTTTTCATCATGTCGGGGCTTCCGAAGGCGAGCCATGAAAATGCAATGCCGCTCGATCATTTGGAACCCCCGGGGTAGGATTTGGGTGGATGCCCTGCTTGTATAGTGTTGGGAGGGTGGGCGAGAACAATCCAGTGGGCCGATTTTCTTGTGGATTCTTGCGGTGTCCATTGTTGCCTCCCCTGCCTCCCGAGCCCCTAATTGTAGTCTGAGTAGCGGTTGTATAGGCTTGTATTCCTTTGATTTCATTAATGAAAATACTGTTCTTACAGTGCCATATCTGAGCGTGTTGCCGTGCCTTTTCTTGTGTTTTCTGTGCATCTTGCTGGGTGCATTTTGGCTGGCTCCTTTGTGCAGGTGACATCGGGGCGCCGCACGGGTTTGCTCGTCCAAAAGGCGAAGTCCGTGACAAAGTGGTATCAGAGCAGGCACGATCGAGGAAACCTGTGCAACACAGATGGGACGT
>KE504785.1:689731-702517 GCA_000441515.1 Elaeis oleifera | reverse complement strand
CGTCCTCCCCTCCTCTCTCTCTCTCCTCCTTTCTTCTGTGAGGTTGCTAATTATGCTTAAAATATTTTTTTGATGAAAGTTGCTAAAAGCTAAGATATCGCTCAATTACTAGTACAGTCGGGTGCTTACCTAATTTTGACAGCATTCATGATTATTGTGCTTTATCGAGTTTCTGGTCTACTTGGGCAAGATGTCAGTGGGTTAGTGGCATATACATACATCTGTTATGAATTGTCATTATGGTATCTAAAGATATTATTTGTTTATTATTATGCATTATTTATAATAAAGAAGGTTATGTTAATGTATCTTATCTTTTAATTCGCTAAATCACTAAGGTCAACATTGCTTTGTGTCGAAGATTAAAAGGTTCTTATGTTATTTTAAATAATTTGATGGGATGGAATGCAATGCACACCAGGCGGTGAGCGCAAACCAGAGCAGCATGCTGATACTGCAAGAGACGTGCACCGACGCGTCGGGGTCGATGGTGGTGTATGCGCCGGTGGACATACCGGCAATGCACGTCGTCATGAACGGCGGCGACTCCGCATATGTGGCCCTCCTCCCGTCGGGCTTCGCCATCCTGCCGGACGGCGGCGGCGGTGGGGGAGCGCAGAAGGTGGGGGGTCGCTGCTGACCGTGGCGTTCCAAATCCTGGTCAACAGCCAGCCCACCGCCAAGCTCACCGTCGAGTCGGTGGAGACCGTGAATAACCTCATCTCCTGCACCGTCCAGAAGATCAAGGCCGCCCTTCACTGTGACGCTTAGTAAAATTGCACCAACTCCCTCTTGTTTCTTATCAATCAAGAGATAAAGAAAGAAAGAAAGAAAAAAAAAGGAAGAAAGGAGAGGCGATGGCTATGGATTGAGTCAAGAACGAACCGCGGTAAAGAACCTTTGCTAGGAGATATGGGAAGTTAGAGCTGGTAAGAGTGTGGGAATATGTTCTTTGTTTGCCCTCTCTAGCAGTCTAGCTGCTGCTGATTACTGGAATAGTAAGAAGGGACATGGTATGGTCGTTAGCACAGCAATGGTGGTGGTTCGGGTATTGACTCAGTGTCTGCCAGCGATCGCTCTCTGATCATTTCCGAAGGAACGACTTCTCTGGAGCGGATAAAAACAAGAATTGCTGGTTACTTGTGATGTAGTCCTTTTGGGTTTTATGGTTTTGGTTTCGCTGTTGAAGTTGTAGACGATGGAACTTATGTTGTTGTTGACAATGCTTAATGTATCTTGGTTCTACCTTGTTTAAAATTTCCCTGTGGCTTGTGCTAGCTCTTTGTAAGATAGCTTGCCTGATGTCGCACTGATGTTAAATTACGTGGTAGAGATAGTTACTATTTTTCTTGATTGAAAGTTTTTTTATAAAAAATTATAAAAAAATTCATAATTTTTTAAATATGAATTTTTTAAATTCATAATTTTTTCTCTTCCTTTAATAAAAATAATAAAATTAATATTATATTTAATTTGAAGGTTTATTTTAAGCATTTCATTTAAGCTTTTCACCTGATTGAAATTTTCATGGACAAAAAATCAATAAAATTAAAAATATATATTTTTTTAATTATTGAATTTCTTTCAATGGTATAAGGGTAAGTAAGGTTTCAATATTTTATTTTTTATTTTCAATCAAAAAAAATTATTATTATTTTTAAAATTTTCAATCAAAAAAAAATACTTATTTCTTTATTAATATATATTTTTATTTATTTTCTTCCTCAAACTTCCAACCAAGGCGTAAAACTCGTGTTCCTTCTTATCTCACTGAGAACCTCTAAAAAGCGGGGTTGGGAGATCTGAAACAGGAAGTTGTTAGTGTAGGTTTGCCTCTGAGCTCCGGATCCTGTGCCGTGGAGGAGATGCAGCTACCATTCTGATTGCACCGCCCAGCCTTGGACTGCTGATGGGTTGTTTTGACTCTCAAGGGACTGTTGGGCCTTGCAGCCTGCCTTCCCATGTCTGCGTCTATTAGGTATTCAGGTGTGCAGATTTTTGGTGGTCATCGGCACCGATCATCTGGAAGGAGTTTAGACTTCAGGTGGCAATGGATTGCTCATGGTGGATGAGAGTGGGGGATGGCTTAAGATCAGTGCACTCCATTTATCACACTGTACCATGGAGCTGCTCTCATACCATGGTGCGTGTGATATGTGAGGTATGTTTATTTAAACTGATCATCCATCATTTGACCAACGCATCATGACCGTGGTGGATTGTATCTCGAACTATTTCCAACGATCATCACTCTACTGTAGGAAAGCTATTAAAAATTGACTCCAGTGTGGCGTAGACCTTGCTTGGTGCCCCTAAATCCGCACCCACTCCTATTTATGCTAAAAATTTTCTATCACTGGCTACAATTGTTTTCGGAGTCTAGTAATGTCACACGACACTTAAACGAAAGTTCTCGTCTCTTGGCATGAGAGACGGTTGAATGCTCCGATGCCATGTCAGTGTAACATGAGCCAGAAGAACTTTAGTTATTTGATTGGCACCGCAAAGTATTTCCGCTCGGAGTCCAGCTTTGCAAGGAAAGAGGGGTTTTCTTCTAACATCCATCTCCTATCAATCTTGTTGGTTACTAAACTTGTTCATATATAGTTGTGTTCACTGAGAAGAATTGCATCCACATGCACTTTTTGGTTTTATTAGAGGTATCTGAAATGTCCATTAGATGCAAAAATATATTTGACAGAATGTGTTTTTTAAAGAGACATCAATTGTGTTTTTTAAACAACCATAAATATGATTGTGTATGGAAACGAGTATGGTCAAGTGAAAAGTTGCTATTTCCATACTGTCTCCTTGCTTCTTCTAATTTTTATTGTTTGTGAGTTTCTCCTTAAAGAAGTTGAAGGCCATCATTTTGGTATCAGAGCCAAGATGGAAGAGGAGATTTTGTTAGCAAAAAGAAGATGAGCATGTGCAGCAGATTCGGCTGTAGATATTATGAGCTAAGTTTGAAGGCATCCCTACGAAGAAGTCTGAAAATACTACGGATTATACTTTTCGAATATTAGTTATTATAAATCAAATGAAGAGAAATGATGAAATACTTAAAGATGTTCAAGCTGTAGAGAAGATTTTGCACTCATTATCTCCAAAGTTTGAGCGTATCGTTGTTGCCATAGAAGAGTCAAAGGACATCAAGTCCCTCTCTATTGATCAACTAATAAGATCTCTTCAAGTATATGAGTAAAGATTGAAAAAGAAACTTGACATAGAGTCAACGGAGCAAATTTTGAAGACAAAGTTAAAGTTAAATGAATAAAAGAGTAAGAATCGAAAAAGAAACAAAAGCAACAAAAGAGGCAATGATTGTAGATCCTATACTAGTGGAGGTTGCAATTTTACAAAAAGAGAATATCGTTATGAAGAAAACTTTATTCAACATGGTACTAGTAAGTCTAATATTCAATATTATAATTATAAAAATATAAAATTATAGTAGAGAAAGTTAAAATAAAAAATTGAAGAAAAAAAATTAATACTAATAACTTTGTGGAAGGAGAGCCAACTCTCCTACTTGCTTATCAAGAAGAATGTAAAGATACTTCAAACATATGGTTCCTTGATTTAGGTGCAACAAATCATGTGTGGCAAAAGGGAGGTATTCGTGGAAATAGATGATGATGTGCATACAAATGTTAAGTTTGGTGACTCTTCCAAAGTTCTTGTGAAGGGAAAGAAAGATTATGATCTACTCGAAGAATGACTTACATGAGTATATCTCCAATGTATACTATGTATCAGAATTAAAGAGCAACATCCTTAGTATTGGACAATTGCTAGGAAAGGGCTACATCATCCACATGGAGGACTCTACATTGACTTTAAGAATAAGAATAAAAGTTAATCGCAAAGGTTCAGATATCGAATAATCAAATGCTTCCCATCGATATAAAGACAAAGATCGAAAGATGTTTCAAGCATATTTGAAAGATAATACATATGGCATTTGCGACATGGGTACTTGAATTTTGAAGTATCGAAGCCTTTATCTATTAATGGAATGGTAAAAGGTCTTCCCAAAATAAATCATCCAAAGCAAATATGCAAAAATATATAGTTGACAAACAATCTCGACTTTTTTTTAAAAGCGGCAAGACATGGCGTACCTCAACAATTTTATGGTTAGTATACACAGATATTTCCGGATCTATGCCGAAGTCATATGGAGGTAATATATATTTCATTATATTCACAGATGACTACACTAGGAAACGATAGGTTTATTCCTTCAAGAAAGTATGATGCATTTTTATTTTAAAGAATTTAAAGCTATGGTAGAAAAAAGAACGGTTATAAATTAAAGATATTAAGATCAGACAGAGGTAGAGAATATATCTCGAACATTTTCAAAATTATTATAGTGAAGAAGGAATTCACCAATAATTTATAGCAACATACTCTCTCCAATAAAATGGCATCGCAAAATGAAAAAACTGGATTATCTTGAATATGACGAGAAGTATGCTCAAGGAGAGTGGCTACCGAAGTTATTTTTGGGCAGAAGTAGTTGCGTGTGCAGCCTATTTAATTAATAGAAGTCCAACCAAGAGTTTCAAGCACTTAACCCCATAAGAAGTATGGAGTGGACATAAGCCAAGTATCAATCATCTTAAGATATTTGGGTGTATTGCCTATTTCCAAGTACCTAAGGAAAAATAAATAAATTAGACAATCAAAGTGAGAAAAGCATTTTTATTGGATATTGCAAGCAATCAAAAGCTTACAAACTCTATAATCCAGTGACATAAAGGACAATGATTAGTCGAGATATAATTTTTAACGAGAATGCTTTATCAAATTGAAAGACACAAGAATAAGAACAAAATAAAGACTAATGGATCAAGCTATTGAAGATAAGGAAAATATACATATATTAGATAATCAACCAGTTTCTTCTCCAATTCATTTTGCATCCACTCCACCTTCACCATCTAGAAATTCATCTTCTTCCATATCAAAGACATCCAGATCAAGCACAAGCACAAGTTCGATGAAGATGAAGAGTTTGGATGAAATATATGAAAAGACAGAGAAAATTTAGTATCAATTTATGGTATTATTTGCTAATCAAGAGCCACTAACTATTGCAGAAGCTTGGCAAAATGAACATAGAAAGCAACGATGGATGAAGAAATTAAGGCCATTGAAAGAAACAAAACTTGGGAATTGACCACACTACTTGAAGGTTATATTGCTATTGGTGTGAAGTGGATATATAAAATCAAGCAAACCGTGGATGATATGATTGTTAAGTACAAGACAAGGTTTGTCGCAAAAGGACACAAGCAGAAGAAGGAATTTGACTATAATGAGGTATTTGCACTAGTTACTCATTTTGAAATAATAAGGATGATTCCTTCTCTTACAGCACAACATGATTAGAAGATATATCAAATGGATATCAAGTCAGCATTTCTTAATGGTTATTAGAAAAAAAATCTACATCGAACAACCCGATAGCTATAAAGTTAAAGATGTAAAAATAATATTTATAAATTAAACAAGACATTATATGGTTTGAATAGGCATCTCGTGCATGGAGTACTCGACTTAATAATTATCTCCAAAGAAGTGGCTTCAACAAATGTCTATATGAGTATGCTACATATGTCAAGGAAGATAAACAAAGAGATATTTTAATCATTTGCATCTATGTGGATGACTTATTTGTCACTAGAAGCAGTCATGAGATGATTCAAGAATTCAAGGCAAGCATGACAAGAGGGTTTGAAATAATAGATGGTCTCATGTTTTACTTTGGGTGTTGAAGTGAAGTAACATGATGATGAAATTTTCATATCTCAATAAAGGTATGCAAAGACAATTTTAAAGAATTTAAATAAAGAATTGTAAAGATGTTAGTACTCTAAGTGCATGTGGAACAAAACTAACTAAAGATGACAAGGAAAAGTAATGAACTTAACACTCTTCAAAAGTCTCATTGGAAGTCTCCGCGACTACAACAAAAAAGATTATTTGTGACATAAAAAAGCATCGCAAATACTAAATTTTCATCGTAAATATTAATTTACGACGAAAATTACATCGCTAATATTTGATAGCTAAAAATGAGGTTGCAGATAATATTTTATGATGGAAACAAAATTTTTGTGACTAATAATCAATTATTTATAACTAAATATATGCATCATAATTTTTTTAAAATTATTTCAATGAAAATAATTTAGTCATAAATAATTTATTTTATAACAACAATATATTTTCATCATAAATAAGATTATTTACGATAAAAATTTTTCATCTCAAATAATTTAATAAATAAATAAATATTTTTTAAAAAATAAATTACTTTTTTACATCGAAAAGTTTCATCGTAAATATTTTTATCGAAAAAATTTATTTACGATGATAATATTCTGTTGCAAATAATTTAAAAATAAATTATTTATGATGGTTTATTTTCATCACAAATAAAATTATTTGCGACACATATTACATTGCAAATAATTACATCACTAATAAAATTTAATTTTTAAATATAATGTAAAATATATATTTTTTAATTATATTTTAATATTTTATATTTATAATCTATAAAATTAAAAAAATTACATAATAAAGTCATAAATAAATTTGATAATTTATTTATTAAAATATAATTATCAAAAAATAAATTTAATAATTACAAGAGATCTAAATAAAAAAAATAAAAATAAGTCGCTGGCTGTCAAGCATCAGCATCTAAAGAAGGAAACCGGATGGAAGAGCTCGGACTGGCCTGCTGCTGCATCATCAGCTCCATTATCTGCTCCATTTGTGCCTTTTGCTCTATCATCCGCCTCATCAACTATTGATCTTCATTAGTCCGCTGTCGATTCTCAGTAGCCTGTCTCTGTATCTCCATCAGTCAGACATCTCAAGTAGTATAAACGTCTGGCTTAGATGAGCATGAGGATGCGAGAGCTCTGATCTCATATCCTAGCCTCCTAACATAATAGGATATCGTACCAAGCACTTCATCACAGATCTCATCATCTGTGGGTGCGGTCGAGCCCTCAGGGGTAAGCTGAGTTCTAATCCCTATCATACGATCCTGAAATTAAAATTGTAGCTATTTTAAATTTATACTGAAATTCGAAATACCAATGAAAAAAGTTGAAAAAACTTACATGAAGCTCCTAGCTCCCCGTCGTCTACTGCCCTGATCATCGCTGGTGGATCCACTGGTAGATCTCGATCCTATCAAGAAGCTCGTCATTCTCTAATCTCTTTACAATTTGAGAATAATTAATAATTTTTTTTAAATAGTTAAAGAGTTAAAATATACTAATAAAATTACTTACCATCTGCTATATAAGGCTAGTGAACGGTCTCGAACCTCCACAGTGTGCAACGGTCTGTCTTGCCCAATTGACGGTATTTTGGGCACATCGACCCTGTATAGTTAAGAATCAAATTAGTAAGTAACTAACTGAATTTAAGAATAACTGATTCAATTATTAACTTTAAAAAAAATTTGGATGCTTAACCTGATATGCCGGATCTTCATACCTGTTGGATATGATAGTCCACTCCTCGATACTGATGCTGTCATATGGCCATTGTTGCGTCACCTCTACTACCTGATCCCGCACTACAGCGTACCGGTGGCGATGAATGTGATGCCGGTAATTCTTGAAGTACGAGCATAGATGATCATCCACAACTTGCAGCATGTAATCATGCTTAAAATCAACAATATAAAATATAGCTTGCCAACAACAAATATTATAAAATACAGTGTTAATTTAATATTTTACTAAATATTATTTACTTGTAAATGGCCATAGAAGACCTCCCTCTGAGCCGGTATAACATGATGCCAATCGGAGAGTGTTACAGGGGTATAGCTACGGTATATGATGCCCAGCTCAGTCCGTCATGGCTTGCACCATCCCATAATGGGCATAGTGTAGTCGGGCGAAAACTTAATACGGAGACACTATCCCTCGTGCTCACATCTCCAACACTCCAGGGCGAAGTTCTTCGACGAACCTCGACCTCACCTCACCACCTGCACCAAATGACTTGAAACAACAATAAATAAATCATTAGTATGATAGCTATCTATAAACTTAATAGATACAACTAAATTAAATTTATTATATAAAAAATATTAAAATATCACTCAGATCAGTCTCTACAGTACCCTCTGGTGGCTTCGATGGTGCGGCAATGGAAAGGGGAAGGCTCCTCATGGAGAGGCTGGGAACTCTGACGTGGTCGTCTCTCTCCTAGTGCCATACCTTCAATGCTTAAATCATACATATAACTAACTTGACATATAAATGAATGTAATAACGAACAATAATAGTGAAAAACACATAAACGCTAATGAATAAAATTATATTGCATACTATTATTGTAAGAAAAGATTCAACAAAGAATATAGATCTACTCATCAATATCGGCATCCTCCTCGATTTGTAGATCCTCCTCCGAATCACAATAATCGACTAATATATCATCTTTTATCTCATCGTCATTTATGAACTGATCGTCACCCTCCAAATTATCAAGATTAAATACAAAACTAGCTTCAATTTTACTGGACGGTAAATCAGCCCTATTCAAAGGAGTTGACATAAGTTCTTCGTCAACAAGAAGCTCGATCAATATTTGTTCTTCCTGTTGAAAAGCTTCCTCTTCATGTAGATCTAAATTTTTATCTATTTGTAGTTGAGTTGATATGTTATATACGCCTCTAGGTATTATTCTTTATGCGAGATGCCAATCACTTCGATACTTCGGATCTTTCAAATATATTACTTATTTTCTTGAGTTGCTAATATATACGGCTCATTCTGGTATCATGTTCGTACAAAATTTACATTGATAAAATGTAGATCGATATGAATATCAATCTTCTTATTGCTAATATCCCACCATTCACACTGAAAAAAATATCGAATTATTGGATCCATACTTTAGTTTTATGATATCTATCAATATACCAAGATATTCAATCTCCTCCTCCTTCATATTCTATCGTAGCAATCTCACTATTCTGAGTCTATCTTTGCATCTCAAGCTTTCTTATATGAAATCTCATTCCTCCAATGATACAGGATGCGTAGTGGTTAATTCTTCGATCGAGGTCACATGCTAAATCATATAACTCATCGATCGCACTCTTTCTTTTTAAAATGCTTAGATTTCATCTATAACATGACACAAAAAATTATGTTGGTTCAAATAATTAATTTTATAATTATTAAAATATAACGTAATACTAGTGGAACTTACATGGTCTCCAAATCATTTTATAATTTTTTTTATATCGATCATCAACATCTGTATTATTCTCCGTGAATAGTATCCTCTTGTGCTCACTACAACAAGTCATAATTTTTACATCGATATGAAAAAATTAATTAGAATACTAAAAATATGCTAAGATGGTATTTGCTCACTGAAATCTTCAATTTCTTTATAGTTATTTAGAACATAAAAGTGTACCTTTGATAGCTCATTCACGCCTATAAACTCATATCTCTTTCCACCTATGGGTCGAATCGTTTGTTTGAATATGAACAATATTGTCTCATCATCACCCCATTCACAGTTTGCATAACGATCTGCATGATTGAATCTTATTTTGATATCGTCAAGATATATCGAGTAGAACATGACACACTCTGTTGCTATATATGCTACTGCTACAAATCCTTCAGCATCTTCCTACAATTCTTCAAGTATACGATATAGATAGATCATATTTTAACCACATCCAATATGTATCCAGAGAACAAACGAGATGACTGCAACGGAATTTTTCATAATAGAACAAAGAACATCATGATAATAATAAAAAATTGATATATTTTGAACTGCCCAAATAGTGCATTCAAGAGCTGTTCACAGAGTCTATTTTGGGGATCCTATGACCGACTCTTGAACGGAAGTCTAAGGTTACATCAATGCATGCACTAAATCACTACCATACATCTCTTTATAAAAATAGAGAGATGTAGCTGGATCCAATCAGGATCTGGATCCTGATCTGGATTTTGATCGGATCCGACCCGGATCACGATCTGGATCCGATCTAGATTTCGAACCGGATCTGAGTCGATCCGGATCGGATCCCAGACCGGATCTCAGTTAAACAAGCAAAAGTAAAAGCATTAAATTACTATGACAATAAAATACAGTGACTAAATAAGTAAAATATTAAATTATTTTTAAAATAATATTTATTATTATTTTAAAAGCTAACTATTTTATTATAAAAATAATTATTTTAAATATTTTATTTGATTTTATTTATCATTACTATTTTTTAATAATAATAATAATTATTATTAAATTATTATTATTATTTTCCTTATCCCCCCACCAACCACCACCCCCCGGCCTGTCACCACTGCCCCCCAACCCCCGCGATGCCCCTCAGCCCCCACCCTCAGTCTGTTGGAGTTTGGGGTTTGATGCATGCATATATATTTTTAAAACTTAATTTTTTAAATACCGCAGTAGAGAATAAGATTAAATAATTTTAATCTTAATTTGTATGCATAAAAATATAAAATCACATGATCTATTTCATATGCTGAAATTGATATATACTGAAATTCAGATTGTGATCAAATCATATATCTGTTTCACAATCTCTTTCTTCAAAACTGGATCTGGAAGAGAAGAGGCTCTCTCTTAGCCGCACAAGTGTCCGATCTCTACGAGTATCCACTCAGGATCAGTCTGGAACAGTCCTCTTTAATCTGAATTTTGAATCTTCAAAATTCAGCCTGCTGAATCTGAACGAAGTCTGGATCGTGATCAACACTTGATCTTTCTCCTTGATTTTCTTCTTCTCCTCTTCTCTAGAGTTTCTCCTTGCTATGTGCTGCTATCAGATGTTAGAAACCAACAAGAAAGAGGCAACCAAACTCCTTTGGGTATGAAACTCCTTGGGACACGCATCCCAAGGAAGGGTGTACAGAACACCCAAGCGGAGAGAAAGGGAGAGGAAGAGAGGGCGTGGGAGAGCCTTTAGGTGTGAGGGGCTGCTGGTTTTGATGCTCTAGGGACTTTAGGGGAGGTCCCTTTAAATAGGCATAAGGATTGAATCCTATTCAATCTCATAATACAAGTCCTACTTGCATTAGGATTCTTATTAACTTAAGTTATCCAACTTACATTAGGAAGCCCATTAGGCACCAACAATTAGAACCCTTGCACCCATAATTAGACACCCTTTTTTGCACCCAAGAGGCACCCCATATGAAAATCAAAAGCTCTCTGCTCAATGGACACGCTCAAATTGATCAAATCAAGGTGGCGCCCCATACTAACTATTATGGAGATTCATAAAAAATTTGTACCCTTAATTTATGTGATCCATAATCTTAGACACTCAATAATTGAAGTCTCAAGAATCTTATTCATGTAGATTATTGGCAGATAATTAAGTTAGAATTAAGTTATCAAATAAGTAATCCCAACAGAAAGAGAAATTGGATCCAACCATGTGCTGGCAAGGTTACCATGAACCCAATAGATTTCTCTAAACCCACTTGACGCTTCATAAGCTCAATTACTTATTCCAAACCTAATCCCTTTGTTGTATGACCTCATAGGTTCAATTCTATCTGGTAGTAAGACATACAATGATCTCTATCATCGTATCACTGAAACTCTTTTCAATGGGTCAGAATAATTCAACTCTAACTCAACAAGGATTGTCGATCCAGAACAACCCTAGTGAGCTCTCACAATCCACTAGTGACACCTAGCAGTATGTAGTGACAACCCAGTGGAACTGAATGAACCTCTAGGTGTAGTTAACGTATGATTTAGTCCCTCTATCGTGAGTCTCGACTAGATGGCAGGTCATGGATAAATTGTCAAACCTCAACATCGGTCATATGATAGATTCAATCAGCTTAAGTCCATATGTGATTCTATGAAACTCTTTCCATCAATCACACTGCTATGGCCATAGACTTAAGGACTCAGCCTCTTAAATCTCATAAGATTACTCTCTTCTGCTAGAATCGATAGATCCCATCTTGATGCACACCTCACTCCTACAGTGGACCAACTATCGCTAGCATCCACTACAAGAGCTCTTTGAGACCCATGTTGATGTGTCAGTCAAACTCTAGCAGTCTCACTTCGAGCAGTAGTGTCATTTTAGATCAAAGAACCAGTCATACAACTGCAGCATCGAGAAAATCACTAACGAGTGAGCAGACATCCATGTGACTTCTCGTGTTGGTCACGCTCAGTGCTAGTTGTTCTCTAACAACCACCTGCACTCTCACTCTACACTACAGACTCGAGATCCATCTGTCTGAAAGAAGTGATCCGTGCACTGGTCTATCCGAATCAATCACCATCCCTATGATGATCCTATGACTAGGAGCAATTTAGGAATCAACCATCAATGACATATGCCTCAAATTTTCAACTCTTTGAGAATATATGTCACTATCTTGTTAATCCCTTGGATGATTCATAGACATATAGACATGAATGGTAATATTACTGCATAATAAATACAAAATCATGTCTTAGAGATATGAAAGTGTCAGCCAAGATTGACTTCTAGGACATACATCCAACAATCTCCCACTTGTACTAAAGCCAATCTGCCATGTACCAAGTCCTATCTTCACAAGATATGCTATAGTCTTAGGCTAGCCAAGTGACTTACTAGTGGGTCATCCACATCACATGTGGAGTTTGCTCTCTGCACCTCTATATATTTTACTCGAGGTAGTCGTGTGTTTTGCTGTTCTATGTGCTTGGATATCTAGTGAGACC
>KE504785.1:656183-672460 GCA_000441515.1 Elaeis oleifera | reverse complement strand
GGCTGCCGGCCCGGCGCACTGAGCGGGGTGGAGGAGGAGTGCCGAAAATAAAAAAATGAAGAACTTATCGGTGGAACCGTGGAGGCCGGGGGTGGACCGCCGACGAGCCGTGGTGGTCCTGGACCTCCTCACCAGTCACCTCCTGGTGGTCTTTCCTTGCCGTTGCCGCCTTGCCGGCCGGAGAGGGCCGGGAGGCCTTGCCGCTGCCGCCGTGGACTTGGAGGCGGGACTGGGACGCCGGAGGCGGAGACATGGAGGCGGAGGCGGGATCGGAATGCTGGGATGCGCCGATGCGGTCACTGATGGAGGCATGGAGCGTGGAGGCGGGACCGAGACGCCGGACGATCGGAGGTGGAGGCTGGACCGCGACTGGATTTGGAGGCGGGACCGGAATGTCGGAGGTGGGATCGGGACGTCGAGATGCGGTCACTGTCTCACTGATGGAGCGTGGAGGCGAGATCGGGATGCCGGACGGCCAGAGGCGGAGGCTGGACCGCCGATCACGATACCGGGATGCGAGCGAACGAGGGCCTCCTGGGGGCGGGGCCTAAGGCAAGGGCTTCGGTGGCCTTGCCCTTCAGCCGCCCCTGCTTTTCGATCCCACAATCAAAACACTAGTCTTTTATGAAAAGACAACTAAGAGATGAGTATTTTATAAGCGGGACGAAGAATTCCTCGACGCCGAATTAATGACTTACCTCCTTAATATTTTTATATTAAATATAAGGATTAAAAATAAAAATCTCCTCTATATTTTATCCAATTTTACAAATAATCCAGCATCTCCGATTTCAGCAATGTCAAATTATTGCAATGTATCCTATCGATCTCTTAAATTAGATCGGAACTCGCCGCCGGCGCCTATATGGCAACTTAAAAAGTGTCTTGATCTAGCGTAGCAAGTTAAGAGCCACGGCAATGCTAACATGGATAGACGTCAGGCGGAAAATATCCCTCTACGCATGTGAGCTACACATGCTCATCCCTACCAAAATTTTTCTTCGTTCCCTCCGGCCCGAGGGCAATAGCCGGATCGCCCACGACCATGGTGGTGGACGATATGGCCTCGAAGACAAGGACTGAGTGGTGGGACACCAGGAGGCGATTGCTCTCGCGTACTTGTTGAGGCCGTATCCAACGGATATGTCTAAGTCGCTAGAGTGGGAGCCATCATAGTCAATGCCAAGGCCAACCCAACATCGATCATGCGCATCGCTGACCCCCCAGCCGCACTAGCTTGTAGTAGATATGGGTAGTCTCACCGACATCATCTGCCAAGAGGGCAGTGGACAAAATCTGCAATCCACTGCGGAAGTGGAAGAGCTGGAGGCAATCGAGCATCTCCAGTCGCTAGAGCTTTCGAGCATCAAGAGGATTTGGGCTGTCGTTAGGCTGAACTTACCTTTCTCGTTGGAGATCAACTCGAAGTGGCCGAAGTGCCGTGTCTAGAGCTTTGCCCGAAGGCCAACCACCAACTGGACTCCGATCCTTCGGTTGGTCTCCTCAACCACGTCGAGTTCCCCGTTCTCCCATGCCTAAGCCCTCCTCCCTTAGATGGCCTCCCACCAATTTCTTTGACCTCTCCCCTCGTGTTTCCATTGGTTCTCCACCTTCCACGGCTCCTTCCTTGCCCTCCTTCCCTCCACCTTTACTGCCACCATCCTTACCCCTCCACCAAAGATGTCCTCGCACGCTTCACCGCCCTCCAGGCCTAGATCCTCGAGGTCATCACAAATCTCTAAAACACTTGGATGCCTACCTCATGCTGACCCACGACATCCATGCCAAGGACAACAGCACCCTCTCCACCAAAAACATCCACGAAATTTGAGTAGGATGGCGGATGCAGAGGCAAAGATACCACTCACTGTCGAGAGAGGACCGGTTGACCACCGAGAGAGGTGCGGGCGGGAGTGGTAGGGTGGTGATGGGCAATGGAGGACACAGTGGCAGGGGAGGCGGAGGGAGGGGCTTTAGGATTTGAGCTAGGATGGAGATTTGTAGAAAAAGCAGAGGAATGTGAATTGGCTGAGGCGGCGAAAATAGATAACACGTCAGTGCCGCTGTGACTCTTAACTTGCCACGCCAGATCAAGATGCTCTTGAACCTGCCACGAAGGCACTGGCGGCGAGCTTGCACTCAACTCAAGAGATCGATGAAGTATATTATAATAATTTAATGAATATAAAATTGATATTACTGAAAGTAAAAATGTAGGAGGATATTTGAGATAAAATGTAAAATTTTACTTTTATCTTAAATATAACCTTAATTTATTTATTTATTTTTGTGTGCATGAAATCTCTGATCTTCTTATTTAGGACCATACTGGTAGTGGACTAAGTTATAAACATCATTCAACTTCAAAAGATTAAGAAAGTTAATCATTAATTAGACAAAATGGACCATTTTGTTCTATTCCAATAAATTGGATCCTAAATGTTTTTACCAAAAAAAGAGGGCTATGTTCAAATCAACAGAAAAAAGGGACTAGCACGTCAAAATCCCTCTTGAGAAGTCTTCCTTTTTATGTTTCTACTTCTTTTTTTTTTCAAAAAAGAGAGCTTCTTTGAAATTGATACGATGTCTAGTTGTTAGATAATAACTTCCTAACCGAGCTTTTGCTGCTATTCCTCCCACGGTGGCATGAAAAACAGTGAGGATGAGGGAACCAGCCATAATGGGAGAATGATTCCTCAGAGTCTAGTTTTGTTGTTCGCCAGGATTCGGTGAATGCTAGTGGAACCCGGAAAGAACTGCCATATCATTACTCAAATGATATTATGTCATCACTTGGATGTCTCGTGGCAAACAATGCATTCCTTGTGTCATTTTATTGAATGGATTGAGCACCATTCATGGTCACGCATGGCCATTTACCTTTTGGAGAAATTTTTTATGCACCGTGTAGAAAATCTGGCATAAAATGCACCGTCTTATCTAATTGATTTATGTAATCATCATTTTCCAACATACATTTAATATCTATAATTTATTTTTTCATTAAATTTAATAATAAAATATTTTATTTTTAAAAAATTATGACATTCTATGTCCACATTATGACATCATGCATCCAAAAATCATAATTTTTGTCCATAGGATATCATAATATAATGTAGAATGTCATAATGTACATAGGATGTCATAATTGTTTCCAAAAAATAGAGATATTTTCGTCATTCAAAATTTTCAAACGAAAAGTAAAGCTGTAAATTAAATGCGCATTAGAAAATGATTGGACAAAAATACTCCTTCTATATTATGATATCTTGGACCATATTATGACATCCTGCATACAAAAAATCATAATTTAACGCAAGATATCATAATATGCACAGAATATCATAATTTTTGAACAATATTATCACATCCTACGCATAGAAAGTCATGATATGCCACAGAATATCATAATTTTTTTCAAAAGATCGAAATATTTTCATCATACAAAATTTTCAAATGAAAAATAAAACTACAGATATTAAATATGTATTGAAAATAATGACTACATGAAACAATCATATAAAATAGTATGCTTCACATCAAATTTTCTGCACCACTCATGGTGCATAAAAATTTATCTTACCTTCTATCTAGATTGGCTGATCTTGGTCCAAGAAGAATCACGTGCTAAACTGAGACTTGACCAGAAACCACCATCCAAGATGATCTCCCTTGCCTCGATATTTCAAATTTGCTCGTCGCACCATCAAGCGTACTTGTTTACAATCATTGTCTGCCTTTATCCATGATAACCATCCCAAGGTGATTCATTCATCATGGAATCCATTAGAGGACTACATCAGAGAATGCCCCTCATTATTGTCGTTAGACTCTAACATCAGCATTATTGTTCTACAGCAAGTCGTGCTTGCCCTCATCGGAATAGTCCATTCAGAACACACCAAAGGCCACAGAAGTTGGAACCTTGAAAGAACTCAAGTCAGGTTCCTTCAGAAACCATGATAACCTTCATTAGCCAAGTACTATATCCATACTTCTACCAAAGAAAAAAATAACCATATCCATGCACTACCAACCAGCTAACATTTATTCTTATGGAAGACATAAGCTTTTGTGAAAATTTAACACCGGAAATTCTTCACCCTGCCGGGGAAGCACTAGCTTGTGAGGATAATCCCAGGTCTTTGAGTTTCGTTAGGTGGACCCATAGAATGGCTTTCTTGGATTAATACCTCACCTCAATTGGTAACAGGCACACCTGAATACGGTGTCACATCAAGAGATGGTGACAAATGAAAGAGAAGAAATAGTAATCAACTTCATATTCTGTTGTGTATTCTGTGGTGTTTTATATGTTCTTTCCTTCTGTTTTAATTCATATCTTGAGGAATCATCACACTTGGATAGATGATAATGGTCTAAAATCCACATTTCATCGTAAAATAGTATAGAAAGGCCACTAGATGGCAAGCTTAAGAATGTAAATGGCTTGAAAGTAAAAATTGATTTATAAGCTATCCTTATATCCCTCAAGTGATAAAAGAATATGACCGGTGAAAGCATTCTCTAATTGGAACTTTTGATAATAAAGGATCCCAAACTCTGCTCTCGTGTAAGCATAGGCCTTATTCCAATAATACTAAGAATAATTTTGTCATAAAAGTTATAAGCTTACACAATAATCTTGCATAATAAAGCTTCTGTTATCAAGTAAACAGGGATAACTTTTATATTCACTATAATTTCAAATCTTTTTAACCTGTTTTACTATCATCCATGATAATTTATACTTCCAGAAACAAGTAACCCAAACAAAGTTACGGTCAAAGTAGGTCTTCTCATACAGAGGATGTTCACATCAACAATCTGTTAAGTTTCTATGAGGATACGGGCACTGATCTATCAACAACTCGCCCGTAGAGGACTACCGGAGGTTAAGCCCATCAATGGTTACCTTCTACTAACCTTGTCTCTCTCTTTTGCGGTGGAAGGCAAAGTTTGTCCTGATCAACATGTCCACAGTGCTTTTTCCATCTCATCCATACTCTAGGTATATGTGTGAAGCTGCAAAAGCTTCTTTCTATTTTTGCTTTTTAACCATCCCATGGTCATCTTTCTTTTCTTCTTTTGTTTGTGGAAAGAAGATATGCTATCTCCTCTATGGTCTATGTATTGTTTCATATGTTCAGAAAGCACGAGAAAATGAATTTGGTAGAAATGCCTGATGGAACAGTTTATCTGTTCAAATATAGATATGCCAGACCACATCAACTCTCAATAATATCAAAGCCCTGAGTAATATGTGCCAGTATCATGAAAAAGTTGACATTTTTTTAATGTCTCTTTGACTGGATGAGAACCTTGAGGACCTTGAGGCCTGGATAAGAGCGGCATGATCCTGTTATGAATCCTTGAGCTATTAACAAGGGATCATGCTGTCAGAGCATTCCGAGTTGTATTGACCCAATCAACAAAGGCAGCAACAGCAGAGTTTCCCAGTTAGACATATGTTTATCAACCCAGCATCTCAAAAGATAAAATACCAGTCAAGTCAGAAAGAGTAGCAGCAGCATAGTTCCCAGTTAGACAAATGCTAGTCAACCCAGCATCTCAAAGATAAAATACCAGTAAAGTTCGAAAGAGTACAATGTGCGATTGCACTATGAAATGACTTGTTTTGGGTAAGACAACATGAAGTGGCTTTAAAAAGCAAGGATTTAGAGATTTTGAAATTCAGATGTCTTTTGGGCACTCGCAGAATACAAATGACGGAATGGTGGGGGGAAAGAGATCTCATCTGCTTTCAGCTTCTAAAGCAGTGCAATATATAAGAACAATGATAAAGCAATATGAATTCACAAGAAATAGCCACATTATAAAAACTACAACCACGTTATAAAAACTACGAGTACCACCAACGATGAAATATATGTTAGAATAAATAAAGAAAATGGAAAACATGACATGCACCCAGATAAGTGCAACAATGAACCATCTTCAGGATTTGGGCATGTTACGGCAAGAAAGGAGCATACCGGACTTGTTCCACAGCTTGCAGCTAGTAGACTACAGGCTTCCCAGATCATGAGATGACCAGCACAAGCTGGATAAAATGGTGGTAAACCCAAATGGTGGTATAACCAAATTGTGTCCTAAGGACCCAGAGCGCATTTCTAGTTAGCTAAAGTCGTTACAGGAAACAATCAGAATGCCAACCAAAGTGGAGAAATATATCAGGACAACCACATCATCATATCAATGTCAGATGACAGATAAAGCCATATAAGATCATTGACGGTGAGAAAATTGACTATAGCACCTCTCTGATCACCATTTAGCACAAGGCAGCACAATTTAATACATTTGTATGTTCAAATAATTTGACTAGACAATCTCGAGTCATCCATTTTGGCAGTTTTTTAAGTAGACCGCATTTACTGGAGAAACAATCTGCACACATACAATGTAAGAGATTTCTAAGGCATAACTAAAATAACGAAATGAATAAACTGGGCATTAGGTTGAGATGGTGACAAGAAAACATACCTGATAAGTAACAAGACATTGTCACTCTTATGGCCAACCAGCTTATATATATATATATATATATATCATACGACACTAGGATTGAGTTTTAACACCAAGTAGGTAAAATATCAGTACCTTCCTTGGTAACTGGAAATTGTTGCTGCATCTTAATTCATAACCCTGCAAAAGCTTGGGGCAAGGAGCATGCTACCTGAAATTTTGCTACAAAAGCTCTGGTTCTTTGCTAAGACAGTCAGCCAAAGCAATACTTCGCTTGGGCCAAGGAGCTACCTGAAATTTTGACACAAAAGCTTTGCTTCTTTGCCAAGTCAGTCAGCCAATACAATAATTCACTTGAGATGCATGCCTTAGCTCAGCTGTTTCTCTTTCCAAAGGTGTATGTCTGTAATTCAGTATCTAAGCCAGCTTCAGGCAGCTCCCCCGTCTTTCCTTGCTGTACCATCTCAAAATCAGCTCCATTTTTCAGGAAAATCTTTCTCATAATCTAGCAAGAATTTTATTCCTATACTTTCAGCTCTCAACCTCCACCTTTACCATCGCACTGTATATAATAATATTGCTAAGATGCATTTACATGAAGGGCAAGAAAGAACTTGTCAACCTTACTTCTATGACAAGCCCGTAAGACTTAAATTGACATCACCCCCAAGTTCTATTATAGATCAGAAGGTGAAATTCCTGCAATAGATCGAGATATAAAGGTCAATTCTATGACATGCCTGATTTCAACAGCACTCCAGTCAACTGTTATGAAGCATACTCAGATGCAACATCTGCCAAAAGCTCAAGGATCATGTAAATACTCTCTGAATCACAATGTGTTTCATCCCTAGAGGTAAAGATATGCACCTTCCTTTTATCTCGATCCAACTATTGCTCAACTCCTTCCTTGCATCCATTTCAGTCATCCATCTCCTCATCAAAGCAACCTCTCTCTGTCTTCCTACAGCTGCATACATCTGCATGACCATCAAACAGGAGGCAGCATTATTTGATTCAAGCTCCAAGACCCGATCAGCTGCATACAAGCCTAACTTAAGAGCCCCACTTATCCTGCATCCATTCAGTAGTGTTCTCCAAAAGATAGAAGTGGGCTCAAAAGGCATCTTGAAAATTATCATTGCAGCTTCTTTGAGCAATCCAGCACGTGCCACAATGTCAACCATGCAGACATAATGTTCAGGTCCTCGATGAACTCCAAAATCTTCTGCATCCTGTCAAATACAGTATTCCCTCTTCTACAAATCCACAATGGCTACATCCCTGGAGAACACCCAGAAAACTGATTCTGTCAGGGTGAAACCCAGCTTTCTGCATCTGATGGAAAACTAAGATTGCTTCCATAGCATATCCATGCTGCCCATATCCTGAAATCATAGCATTCCACGTGAACATGTCAGGTTGATGAATACTATTGAAAATATTGACTGCACTATCAAGGCACCCTGATTTCATAAACATAGAGATGGCAGAGTTTCTGACGAGAATGTTATTGTCAAATCCTCTCTTTAGGAGTTGGCAGTATAGCTGCTGGCCATCCGAGAGTGCGGCTAAATCTGCAGCAGCAGCCAGGGTGCTGGTGAGAGAGTGAACAGTGGGTCTTCTTCCGACTGACAGCATTTCTTTGAAAAGCATCAAGGATTCTGATGATAATCCATTCTGTTGGAAACCAGATATGATTGAAGACCAAGAGGCAGAGTCTGGCTCAGGCAATTGTTTGAACAATTGCCATGAATCAGTGATTCGAAAATCACGAGCAAGCCCGGAAATAATAGTTGTCCAACTGATGGTATCTTTTCTTCATCAGGCATGACTAAGAAAAGCTTCAGCGCAATATGCAATCTACTCTCACTTGTGTAAGCCATGATCATGGAATTCCAAGAAATGGTGTTCCTTTCAGGCATCTCATCAAATAGTTCCCGTGCATCTTGGGTCTTCCCATGCCTGATATATTCCCTAATCATTATATTACAAGCAACACAGTCCCTAAAGGCCATTTCATCAAAGAGCTTTCTTGCCAGGTCAAGTTTTCCTCCTTTTGAGTATGCCGAAATTTGTTTGGTCCATGATATTAGATCTTCATTTCTTGAGTAGATATACATTCCTCTCATTTGCTTATGATTGATATACTCAACATTTCTTTCTGTAGCAAATAATGCGTAAGATGCACATTTCTAATACTGTTACATCCCAGATGTACCAGAAAACCCATTTTCTTTATAAGATACATTTGCAAAAATAGGATGGACCACATGTCATAGTCACTTACCCATCCTAGATTATTGCTACAGAAATGCAGCTCAGCTAAGGGAAATTAAATGTGACCTCCGGCTATCCCTACCTGAAATTGGTCCTTCAGGTTACAAAAAGAATAAGACTTTCTAAAGAGCAAACAAGCTGGTATTTCTAAGTGAAAATTCTTTGCAGAATGCAACAAAATAACGTTTTTTTGGCTACCTCCAAAATTTCTTTGTAAAGAAAACAAGGAAAGGGGAAAATATACTTCACAACATAGACCAAAATATAACAATTTCTTGTCATTTAATACAAATTATTAACAAAGAAAGAAAAAAGTGCTGGATGGAAGATATGCACTGTAAAGAAACTAGGCCTATCTTGTAGTTCTTTAAACCAGCCTATAGTTCCAAGGGAAGAGGTGAAACCTGGTACACTACAGTGTACATGCCGCAAATTATATAGGATTCTGATTCTTTTCAGCATTAAAATACAGGTAGATATATCTAATTATAAAATACTAGACAAGAATTGTGTGATAGAATTAGACCAGCAGAACAGCACTGACATAGCGTGCAAGCACAAATGAAAGAAAATACTATTCATCTTTGCAATTGATGAGACTCATCCAATGCATAAGACAATCCCAAAATCTAACCAAACGGAAAGATAACAGCATTCAGTGGCAAGAGCACTGAATAATGGCCACTCCAAAATTACTTTCACATAAAGTTTGCCATCTCAATATTGGACCCCATACTGGTACAATCCTATTACAGTATTGATACGTTAGTACAATATAAGACATTGAGGTGTACTAAGCGTCAGTACAGTACGAGACTGCATATTATTTCGGTACCAGAAAGATACAATACGGTACCAACCAGTATGGTGAACCTTGCTTTCACATGTATCAATCAATCTCCAGCTCAAGGCATCTCAAACTAAATACAGTCCTGGGGGGTAAACATGACATAACTGGCAATAAGAGCAGATCCAGTGAGGGGGAACCCTTTGACTTATTCTAGGGACCCATTGCATCAAGATGAGGGCTTTCCACATGAATCAGAACTATTAAATTCCTCAACAATAGCTTTAATCCTTAAAAGATTTCACCCGAGCTCAGACACAGCAAACATGGCATTGAAGCCATTGTCCGCTGGTTCTACCTATCCTCGGAAAGGCTCACATGTCCATCTTAAATTTAAGGGTACTACTATATTGGCCAGATATAATAATATTATTGAGAATCAATAAAAATAGTAAAATATCAGTAGGTCACCAAAGGAATCTGCAAATAGGACATTACTAAGAATTCTGTCCATCTTTAGTGTTTCCTAAAAATGTAGTCCTGCTTGATCTTAGCATTTTAAAATTTCAAGTAATAATTAACTTCTTAACAAGTTTTGTACAGATTTTAATGGACTATATTCAATTGGTGATGTTGAACTCAAAAGAAAAAAAATCATAGCATATCATAGCAATAACTAAAGTAATGTTTAAAATAATAATAACATTACATCATGACATAAAAGCTTGAACAAGTTTTAGTTAATTTTTGCTTGATTTCCTTCATTAGGCCTGGGAATCCTCTTGTACTCATAATTGTTGATGTCAACCTTTTGTTGCAAAGCCTGCAAACATAAAGAACCATTCTGAGAAAATGGGATGAAGCACCTTTGGGTTAAGAAACAGTTTACTAGCTGAGAGAACTCAACCACCTTCAGCTCCTCCTCCAGAGAAATTTTCTTTGGCTTATACCCATCCTTGGGTCCAGTTCTTGTAAGTGCTTTTGTTGTTTCAATGATCTCCCACTCTAGATCATCTTTTCCTTGTCACTTCTTTACTGAATTATTAAGCCAACAATTTATGATAAGAACAGATGCAATTTGTTTGATAGAATTACATATTAAACAAGGCAACAATCTTTTCTACAGATCCCCAGACATACTTAAATAAGAGGAGCTTGACAATACCAACTACCAAGAAAGATAATGGTATAAATAAATAAAGAGTTGCACGGCACTAAAAGCAAAAGATAAAGTACTAAAAATTTAGACATGCCTTCCTTTTATGAGATGAGCAAGGCCAACTGTTCCTAATACTGTGAGAGATATGAATGGAAGCCCATATCGAAGGAAGGGTATTCCTGCCCATCGTTTAAATTCAGCAGCCTTATGCAAAATCTTAGTTGGAGGAACCCCTGGACCAATCTTCTGAGCTGAATTTGTCTTTGTTTCAGTTGTCATCACTATCGGCTGAAAACAGTATGAATTAAGGAAACTATTTTGTGAAATTATACAGACATCGCCAAACTGTAAATTGGACTATCAGAATAGTTAGGAAGAAAGAAAGAAAGTAAAAAATTACTTTGAGATGGATAACTTCAATAACAAATACTCAGTAGACTTTCATATTGTAAGCTCATTAATTCCCAAAACTACCAGAGCGAGCTAACAGATTGTTTTAGGCCAGCATCAAGTGATGTCAACTTCCCAAGAAGACATTCATCAACTGCATACTACTTGCAATCTACACCATATACTTCTTTATGCAGTTCCCATTTGCTTCAATTTGCTGTTTTGAGATTGCTTAACATAAAGGAAATAGAGAAAAATCAAGCAAATTCATTTCATAATTTAGCATTTATCTGAAATAATATTATGTTTGTTAAAGAATGCTATTATGTTCTTTAAAAGATATGGTCTCCATATAAAGGTTGATGCACTCATGTTTGAAATTCCTGAGTCAATCAGAACTCAATCTAGCCCATGGTAATTTAACAGGGTTCTGGTTTTACTCAGGAAACCACCTCACTTGTTTTAAAAGTAATTGCCCAAGATTGGTTAAATAATTGGACCGTGCAGCCAACTAAGTCTAGCAAACAGATTCATCAAGTCTTCATATACTTTATCAAATTGATTAAATAAAGTCACTAAGTTGGTGAAAACTCAATTTTTTCTTTCTTTTCTCAAATGATATCAAGTGCAACAATAAGATAAAAGGCTAAAGTTCAACACAGTTGAAGTTTTAGAGTTATTAGTTGTTATTCAACCATCAACATAACCATCAAGCCATGCACCAACTATTCAAGGTTCGCTTTAAGAATCCTTGTGTTTCCAAATATTGAGATTCATTTCATAGTCTAGCATGTCTTTTCATGACAAGCACTCAGGTGAACATCAGCACTCCACTTTCTACATCCCAACTTGGAATGGTTAAAACAGATTGACAATGTGCTGACTATGAGAACTAGATCCATCAGCTTGGGTCTAAGAACCAAACATTATATATCATGAAGTATAATAGAACATCAGTGCGTGCAAGTTCAGTCAGTCAACAAAATGCGGCACACAAAGAAGCAGTCTATATGAAGTTCTTAAATTCAAACCACTTATCCCATTTTCCATGCAATTAAATCAACAAAATGTTTACAAAATTAACCACATTAAAGATTTAGGAAAGAAAATTTAATTGTTCACTTTCTTTAAAAACCATACAAGAAAAAGGAATGAAGTCAGAAGTAACTAAAGCACTCCATCTCACCATAAACAGAGAGGGAATTCACTATCTTCTTCTTTACTTGTTCATCTTATTTTGATCTGATTGATTGCCCAAAACTATTCCTACGCAGCTCCACCATCTCCAGATTTAGGAAGGAAGCAAAGGCTATCATCTCTCACTCACTCGAAAGCCTCCTCCTATTACTCAGTGGTCCACAACACATTATATCAAATTATCAATGCTTTGCAAATCAATTTGGACCAGACCTGTATATGATAGACAGCAATGACAATGAATCAGGTAAGCACAATTGTGGCATCTAAATAAAAAAGCCTCCCAATAGTCCCCTAGAATTTTGACAACTTAAATCCCATCCATCAATCTCCAACTACTCTTCAGCTTAAGAGGGCCAGTTAGGCTTTTGATAAGACCTACAACCAGCAAACATCAGCTCCAATGCCGTGCTCACCATCATCAAGCTCGGGGTGTAATCTTTCAATGAGAACTTTTCTCAACGCACCTAAGAGTTTGGATTCATGTGAAAAGATCACCTCTTGGATGCCATTTACTTAGATCTGCTCTATTTTCCAATTTTCCCTTCAAGGACTGGATTTAGCATGAGATGCTTCGAACCAAGGATAAGTTGGTACTTCTTGTAGAAGTAATTCTAATAACTTCTCCCCTTCAATGGGCTTACCTAGTTCCCTTCCGCTCTTTATTCACTTAACCTTACGCCTCTATCTAGGTTGCAACACTTAGTTTTTTTTCTTTTTTCTTTTTGTTTTCATTTTAAACCTTCTAATCATCTAATTCCCTTCCACTCTTTATTCACTTAACCTTCAACTGCTATCCAGCTGGCAGCCCTTTGTTTTTTTTTGGTTTTCTTTGGTTTTCTTTTATTTTCTCTCTCTCTTTTTTTTTTTTTCTGTTGAACCTTCTAGTACCTTGATTTCCTATGTCTAGTGTTCAAGTTGTTGCCTAGTCATTTATTGCTACTTCCTTGTAATCAACTCTTGACCAAGTTATGTGCGTGTACTCAAAAATCATTTAAATAATTTGCAGTGCTTGTTAGAAGTCTATCAATATTATAACTAAGTTTGTCTGCACCGACTACTGGATCTGATTAGTATCCCAACAGTATATGATTCATGCATAAATTTAATGTGCTAGGTAAATCTTCATTACGCTATTAGTGCATAAATTCATAAAATGCCACCATTGCGAGAAAACTCGACTCGTTTAATTCATTCAAATTATAAATTTCCTTTCACAAATTTGACCTTACAAAGAATCCCATCATTCTTCTGAAAATCACAAAAGAACAAACTTCAAATCGTTTTAATAGCTTTTTCAAAAAAAATCGTTTAAATAGCGTACTAACTAAAGCACCGCCGTAGTAGAACCTTGTAATGTAACCAAACTAATCACGTAAATCACAAGAAACCGAGAGAAGAAGAAGAAGAATAAGAAAGAAGAAAGAATGGGCGGTGGTACCTTGTCTCGCTTTAACTTCAAATCCTTCTCTTGCTCGATTAAGCAGGACGAGGTGATCGCATGGGTGGCGGAGCCACCGAGGCGGTAATAGCGGGATGCGCGAAAGGAGATGAGACAGCAGTACAGAAGGTTGCAGGAGAAGGTGGTGGCCGGCGACGGACGATGGTTGCCGGAGCTGCGAGAGTGGGCGGCGAAGCCGTGGAAGAAGCGGAAAATAGAAGAGAGAGGAGAAATCTCCCTTCAAGCCCTAAAACATCGACTCGGGCTATGCGGAGTACTGATGAAACCGAAGCCGGCCGACTTAAATGACGGGTTACCGGGTCGGGGTTTGGGTAGTCGGTTGGGATTCAGGACGAGCTGGGTCCTGTTATTATATACAAGTGAACACCGGAACGGATGCCGACTTTATCTCAAGAATCGAGAGCGGCAGCACGAGGACGCCATGGAAGCAACCCCGCTGTCCTCTTCCCGAGGGGAAGAATCTGGCGCAAGAAACCCTAACCCTAGCCCTCCATCCACGTCGCCTTCGCCTTCGCCTTCGCCGTCGCCGTCGCCGTCGCGGCTATGGAGGCCGGCAGCCCAGAGGAACCTCAGGAACCAATGGTCGAAGCTTCTCTCTACCAAGGACCGGTGGGTCTCCGCGGTATCGGAGGGGAGATCCTGCGCCACTTCTCTCGTCAACGCGTATCTATCACGCAAGTGAGATGAAAGATTTCCATTATATTCTCCTCCTGTTCTTCTTTTTGGATTTTGTTGTTCTTTTAGTTTCGAGGGCCTGGATCGGTCTGTTAGCTAGGGTTTACGCGAGGTTTTGGGTTGGATTCTGAATTAGGTATTTGCCGGAGATGGATTTGGGCGTTCTGAAGGATATGCCTGGGATTCGGCAGAAGGCTTGCGATAAATTGGCTCAGAAGCTGGTAATCTTCTTCCAAAGTGCACATCTTTGCATCTGGATTGCTTACTCTCTATGCTAAAATCTTGATTTTTCATCATTTTGCTCTCTTATCAGTTGCAATTTGACTGGTTTGGATTGATAATACCATCCAAATGTTTTTGATGTCTTTTACACTAACAGAACCAGCTTTGTTAAAAAGAGATGGTTTCACAGCGACACTGCTTGTTCAGTCTGTAACATATCAAGTTCTATGGTTTTCATGTGCCTTGCAGCCCTCTCGATTATAATTTCATTTGGACGATTGTCAAAAACATATGAAAAGAATGAAATGGAGGGTGAGATTATGTTGAAACACGTTCCAAACCCAAGCCTCCAAACATGGTTGGAAAATTATGGAAGTTGATCGATTGACAATTAAATGAAGGATTTAGGTGCGGGAATATACCAATATGTGTTATACAGTATATCCCACATCAGACACCTATAAGTAGAGAATACAGCGGTAGGCACTATCATATTGTGCACATTGATATCTGACAGTGTGGCAATCGCTGACATGAACCAGTTTCTGTCTTATAGCCCTTGTCTTATGACCTGGCAAGTTAGCAGCATGATATTGTAGATGCAGTGTGGTAAAATGTTGTACATGCCAACTTGTACTTGGAATGGTATGACATGTGGTACTATATTTGTTGAATTGGATATTGTTAGATATACTCCATGCGCTTACTGCTGCAATGCTTCCTCATATATTCTAACGTGCATCTATCTATTGGGCTACCTAGTATTTGGCACATGTGGTGCATGTGATAGGGAGCACTGTAGAGATTGATATTCATGCTCCATCTGATTCTACAATTTTTTGTCTATGTATATTGATATATGCACTTTGCTTTTGGTTGGTGCACTTCTCTTGTTTTTACCAGAATGTGAACCAGGTCCAGGTGTTTTGCAAAAAGAAGTGCTTTAAAAAGCAATCATTTGATGAAATTGGAGTAGAAGCCTGGTAGTTTGTATCATAATATAGACATGCTTTTATGGTATAAACTGACATTTCCTTTTCCTCTTTTATTATTTTGCACCTGACTTTCCTTTTTTTGTTCCTTTGTTTCAGGAGCTGTATCGCAACATGCTTATATCTTCTTATAAGGAAATGGTATGCATGGTTACCATTTACAGTTCATTTCAGCATTGTTTTAGTGGTTTTGCATGGTGTATATTTTGGCTTGTGGAACTCTATATAATGCTCCCATGGAATTATGATTTTGAACTGCACTTTAAAAAAAAAGAAGAAGAAGAAATCCAGTCATAGCAGAGCTAGCATTATAGCTTGTATGCATCACAGTTAAGGGGTGAATCTCTTATGAGGACTAAATTCTTCTCTAAAATGGATTTTATCTAATGTAGGTAGTTGCTGTTTCTCACTTGGTGAAAGCATCTAGCTCTATGCGATGTTTTCTTAAAGGATCCGTAGCTGGCCCCCTTGTACAATTTTGTGATCGTCCTGAGGACAAGAATGACTTTGGAGATGGTGGAGGGATTCCAGTGTTCTCATATTTCCCAATCTCACATTTTGGTAAGTGTCCATAGTCATGTTTTGACATGGTGATATATATATATATATATATATATATAT
>KE504785.1:628416-656163 GCA_000441515.1 Elaeis oleifera | reverse complement strand
GAGAGAGAGAGAGATTACATTTGTCAAGATTGTTAAAAAAAAATTTATCTTTTAATTTCTTCCTTATTACTAGCAATCATGATCTTGATAGGATGGTGGTGTCGTTTTATCTTTTTCCATTCACAAATTTGACCTTGTGTTTCTCTGTTGCTAAAGGGAATGTCTATTTGAGGGTATTTTTGTGTGCTGGCAAGAATCAATAAATTTTAAAGTTGAAATGCAAAATCTTTTGAAGCATAAGACTAGAATCACTGCAGAAAGTTGGTTAAATAATAAATAGGCTTGTGATAATCAAAATATGGAATAGTTCTAGAAGTGTGAGGATTTAAAATTTAGAAAACAAGCTTGTAGTATATTGTGAGGACCAACAAAAAGGGCCTATGTCAAAACTTATGGCTTTGCAATGCTATAAACAAAAGCAGATCCAGGGGAGCCAGAATCATTTTTGGGATGGAAAATCAATATATTGCTATGTTGCTTATCGTTGACCTTTTTGAAGAAGGTTTTATTACCAACATGTTTGCTTCCATTTTTGGGTAATGTATTTGGTTTGAGAGCCATATGAGCTCTATGTATGGAGGATCTGCAATCCATTCAGCTACCTGAAAGTATTTTAGGTTTATCATATAGCAACCTTAATTTGTTCAACTTCAGGTTGAAACAGCTTCCTTATAATCATATAATATCTGTAATGGGATGGTTAGGTTAGACACTCTTTTAGATAGCAATAGCCCAATTACCTACCGAGATCTTGAATAAAAAGAATGTTTAAATCAATGAACTATTCCAAAAATCATGTGATTATGCATGCCTCCCAGTATGTGTTACCTATTTGACTTAGTAAAGTGTAGCAGATGGATCAGGTTGTCAAGTGATTACATTTCAGATTAGAAACCAAAAAGGCGTGTGAGGGTCTGAAGAGAAACTTGTTGATTTGTAGCTTGAACATCTAATGTGTTATTTTCTTTCTTTCTTTCTTTCTTTTATTTTTTACTCCTTTAGAATCCATTTATCTTTTTTCACTATTTTCTTTGATTGACCCTTTTGTCTCTTGGTTTTATTATGAGAATTTTTATTGAGACATAGCAACATATATCATTTTGCATGTAGTGTGTCTGTGTGTGTGTATCCTAATGCCCACTCAAAGTTAATTGGATTGCGTCTCTACTTTTTGTGTGGTCTGATCTCAGCCTCTGATCCTCTCCTAGCTCATATAAAGCCCTATCCTCATGGATCTTATGCCAGATATGTGAGCATATGAGAATCAGAGACTTGTAGTTATAAATGATGAGATTCCATGAGATTTCTTAGATTTTCAAATTACAGGCTAAAGAAATGGATATCCAGTTGTTAAAGGGTTTACAAGGCTTAAATTGTGTTTGGTTTGAAAGAAGAAAATTGCATGGGACTGGCCAATTCCTTCTACTTCTTGCTAGAGCTACCTACATTTTGGTCTAATGGTGAAGTTGATTATGTTTTAATTAAACTGATAATTGTATTTCACTTGAGCTTGCATGAATATTCTTCTTGGACTTTGGACATGTAGAGAGCATACAAAGCAAAACTTTGAATTATATGATCAACTCAAGGGAGGAGACATTTTTTTGACTTAGGGAATTGTAACCTATATAAAAGATATATGAACATTCAAATGCATTTTTTCCTTAGTAGAATTTTCTCAATGAGAACTATGTGCATTTTATTTATATAAAACTGTTCGAACAGTGAGCATCATAATGAAAAATCTTTGAGTTCTATGGGCACCTAAAAAACATTTTCCTCACTTTATTTTTTTAAGTGAAATCTTTGAGCTCTATGCAAAATCTTTGAGTTCTTCCTTTTGTCCTTTAAACCATATTTTCCTTGTTAATATACCACCAATTTTAATATTGCAATTATGCTCACTGTTAAGATTGGGATCGACACATGAGTTATAAAGTGGGTTGAATTAGATTGGAACTAGGGCTAATTAGTGGGCCATGGCCACGCCCATGCCTACAGAATTGGGTTATCTTGGTGTCAGGTGGGCCTTCCTAAATGGCCATGGGCTCAGTAGGTCTGGGCCTCAAATTTTAGGCCCACATTGTTGATGGGCTTGATGTGGGTTGATCTAGGTTCCATCCTTGTCCCATACCATTCTAAACTCCCCTGATTCCATTACTTCTCCATTTTATTATCCTCATCCTCAAGCCCTAGCTCTTGACTCATTCCTTCCCTCCCACTCTTCTGCTCTCCAATTGTTGTTGAATTGAAATGCAAGCTTTGTTGTCATTGGAAAACCAACACCAATGACCGTGGGAACCAAGCGATATGGGAAGAGCCTAGTGACAAAGAGGAGGGGCAACAATAATTGCAGGTGGTAACAAGGATCATGTGGTGTGGCCAGCAAGCAGAGGTTACATGGAGGGTGGTGGTTGGGGCACAGGTGGCCTTGAAGGTGCTTTGCTTTGTCAGTCTTCATCTTCGCCATAGATCACCAACAATGCTAGGCCTTGAGCATTTCTTGTTATACCTTTAGCTTTCTAGGGTTTGGTTATTGATATAGTGGTTGTGATGAAAGGGCTCTTAGTCAATCATCGTTTTTCTCTAAGATTCCTTGGTGGTTGATTGTATGGAATTAGACCAAGTTGTGGTCCTAGCTTTGGTTGGGCCTAGGCTTGAAGCTTTTGGGCCAGGCCAGGCCTAGGCCTATTATTATTATTATTATTATTTTAAAGTGGATTTGGGCCAGCCTTGTGCTAGTGTTAAATTATGTGAACTAGGCTAGGCCTAGGATAGGCCAACCCAAGCCTGGCAATTAGTAGCCCTTGTCGAATTGCAGATTGTTAGATATTTTTCTGATTTCTTCTGAAGATCTTTAAAAGATATAAAACATGTAAAATTTGAAATTTGAGTCAAATATATGGTAGATGAACATTGTGCATCATACATACAGGAAATCTGGCTTCTAGGAACATAAGCTTGTTTATAACATGTCTATTGAAACAAATATTGTGCACCATTATTCAAGATATTTATATACTAACCATCAATGCAGTTATCATTTTAGTTAGAGTGTTTTAGGGGAAAAAAGCATGACTTTAGTGAGTGTTTTAGGAAAAAAAAATATGGACAAGATTTTATATCCATTAAAAATTAAAAAAAATTGCCTTTTGTTTTTCTAACCCAATAAACTCCAATAACTAGCTTGCTAATATTACTACTCATGAGTTATTAATAATAAATAATTTAAAAGCCACCTACTCAAATGCATTATAGAAAATGGAATAACATGCTGTTTAATATCTAAGTATCATAAACCAAGTCACATCTTATCATCCAAGAGATTCTATATTTTCATAACGCAGATTTAGATCCTATATTTCTAAGCAATCCTGACCCAAAGATGAGATTTGATTGGTCAGGACTATTTTGATCCAGGTCATAAGATCTGAATCATCAATCATAAGATTTTAATGACTGGATTTTGTTATTGATTTAGTATGTTCCTAATTTTTAAGTTTAGATTGGTTGGTTGCTCCTATGCATTGCTTTTGATTCTTCCCCATCGATTTGATTTACACTCCTCACTGTTTTACTTTACCTCCACCTTATATACATTAAGTTGATTTGATTGCTGTTTAATATGTAAGGTGCATGGAGGTGATTTGAGTTAATCTTACATGGTAATCTGAGAATGTTTTCTATTTATAATATCAGAAAATCTTGCTCAAGAGCTTGTCGAGATGTTTGCTTTAGAGCTAAGTTTGAAGGTATAGATGAGAACCTTATTCTTTTGAAAATAAATTTTCTGAGTTTCTTTTAGAAACATTTATGACTTCAGACGTGTTATTTGACCTCTCGCTGTAACTCTGTTTGACAGTCTGAAAGTTATGATTTATCTGTGATACCTCTCACTTGTATGTATTGCTTTCACTTTCATTTGGCTCCTACTAATTTTTGTTTATTTTTTATTGTTTTTGGCATGAATAGCGGCTACTAGCGGTCGAGCTACTCTCCATTAGTTGTAGCCAGAGCACAGGACAAATTAATGGATTAAAATGGTCAGATGAGGTATACCTTGGAGAATTTGATGATTTGAGAATAAATGGCCTGTATTCTGAAGAAAGTTGTGAGCCGCTATGTCCACGAATAAAGAATTGGGAATCCAGTATCCGTTTGACTGGGCACTTAGACCATCCTCCAAAAAGTGAAGTTTTGCAGGTAATTATCCCATTCTAATTATGAGATCTTTGATGTCATTTCTTTTCATTGAATAATGTCCTTTGGCTACTTTCCTGTTTTTGTTTGTTATATAGGGCAAATCTTGTTTGACCACCATGTCATCACAACACCAATTGTGGTAACCGCAGATTGGTGTGTTGTTGAGATCTAATTTGACTGAAGTATGAGATACGTAATATATAGTGAAATGAAATAATGCTGGACACCTTAGTCGATAAACGAGGCTTGTCCATAAATAAACAAGGTCTCATCTTTGTTGGGGATGTCATGGAGTCCTAAAACTTCTGTTTTTTGGTCTGAACTTTAATAAAATTTCTTGTTTTCTTGGCTTTGAACATTAAGATATTCTTTTTTAATATAGAATAAACTCAGTGATCGAGTCTGTTGTATTTCTGGAGTGGCAGCCATCTGATATTGATGTTCCATTATATCTTGAAATGAAGCCTCAACGCATTTGATCAGTGCATCATTTGTCTTCCAATTCATGAGGGAGAATTTCTTGCTGCTAAAGGGAACATTTTTATCTATTTATTTGAAAAGTGAGGCAAAATGAATCAAGTTGTCTTTGTCTGCTCCATGTGCCTTTTAGCTTTGCAGCATATGCAAATAACTTATGGGGTAAAATAATACCTTTCTTTGTAGGTTAGGCTATTGAGGACTCTATAATTCTTTTTCTCCCTTTCTTTGATTCGCTACATATTTGGTTTTATCAAAGCTTGCCGTTGCGGCCTAATTATCCCTATTAGTTTACAAAATACCTAGATAGCCATCAAATTATGATTTTTACAAGTGAATCACATATTGAATCTAGATGCTCATGTTGCATTAGTTGGTTCAATCTTCATCTTAGGGAAATTTGTGAGACTACGCAAGAAATATGTCGGAACCAACATTCATTTTTCCTTGTGATTTACAGTCTCCCCCCCCCCCCCCCCCCCCCCAACCCACACACACACAAAACCCCCCCTGCCCCCCGCCAAAAAAAAAAAGCAGCAAACTAATTGCCTGAAGTTGACAATCTTGGCATGGGCACCTACCTAGTGGATGATCATATTTCATAAATGGGAGTTTGCTATTCATGTCAAGGATCCACTGATACATTTTGAGTAGGTATTAGGATCTCTGAGAAGTTCATTATTCTTCTTATCTGGATGTCTGCATATTAGCTTCATGGCTCGTATTAGAAGATGGCTTCAGACATTGTTTGCATGGTGGTCTTTACGAGAGAATTGCAGTTTTGCCAGTCAAAGCTGATACATTTTCATAACCCTTTGGCAGACTGCGTGGAATAATATCCATCATATGATGGTTTAAGGGTGCTTATCTTATGGCTGTTTCTTGGATATCATGTTCTGGGACTTTTGCAAAGTTATTTCTATATATGCAGTAAAGCAACATTTTATTTTGTGGTCAAGAAAAGGAGCAAGATTTCATTTTTCCTGTCTTACCATTGATTTGGGTTGGCTTGCAGGTGTATTTAACTACATGGCTTGCTGAAGTGAACATTAATATGAATAGGTACGGAAGCACAGAAGATCTCTTGCTCTAGTTTCAGAAATCTTTTAGTTTTAGACCATCTTGATCAAATTTAGCATGAAATATATACCATATTGACTCCATAATAACTTGGAATGTAACAAGCACTGGTAGGTAGCTATCAGCAAGGATTTTGGAAGGCTCAAGTTTGGTGGGTATGCAGGCTTCATTTTCGGTTAACTACTGCTGGCCTCATCTGACTTGGCCATCCCACCAAGTGGATGGAGAGTTTTCTTTAAATATTTTTTGTGTTATCACCAAACACACTGACTAGTCATATTATATATTTTATATTCAAACTTAATATCCACTTATTTCATGTTCTAATGTTTCCATCTCTTAGAAATTTGGTGTCCTCTCTCTTTTGCTACTCACGAATACCATTTAACTCTAATGCCCCTTGTCCTTCTAGGATCCAAGATTACAAAGCCCTTTCCGCTATGGTGCTTCACCCCCACTGGGGGGATATGGTGTCTATTGCTGGACTAGCTGACCGGTTACAAATGATAAAAAAGATCATAAGCTAAAGCTATTCATTTAATTTGTTTCAGTGTCTTATATTTTTGATTCGTTAAAGAATTGTTTATGCAACTTAAAGAGAATGTATTGGAGTAAACCAATGTACAAGAGAATTCTAAATATATAAAGGCTACATGGATTTATACTAGATGACCTGTCAGAAAGACATTTACATAGACTACAAATTCTAGATGTATTGAGTACCAGCTTAAGAATATTGTACAATGGGAAACAAGTTGTACCTGAAGGCTCTGTTTGGTGCTGAGACAGTGAACAAACAGAAATTTTGTTGGGCACGAATCTTCTTCCCATTATTTTCTGTCACGAAGAAAATTGAGGGAGAGACGGAGAAAATTGTGCCTCCGATAAAATCATTATCAATTCAGAGAGAGAGAGAGAGAGAGAGCGAGCACATAAGGGACATGTCGTTTATACTTTATAACCCATCTAATCTTCATTACAATTTCTTATTTCCTGAGTTCAATCAGACATGAGAAAATTTTTAAATTCCTTTTTTTTCATGGTATTTTTATTTCTTTCATTTTCTTGGCAACCAAACGGAGCTTGGCCCTTCACTTTTCATGTGTGATATCATTGTCTTATTTCTTTATGCTTTATGATAATGTTTATCATTATAATGTACATGCTTCAATAAGGAAACTGAGATATATATATATATATATATATATATACCACCCCTGGCACTGTCAGTGATCTGATAACAAAATATTCTCTTCCTTTTTGTGTTGCAGGTTAAGTGAAATATTTGCCACAGTTGAAGAAGAAATGCAAGTCAGATTGTCGTGAAGTTTACAACGAATCTCCTCGACTGAAACAGGGAAGAACAATCTTTGAAATGACTCTCAGCACATGTTTTATTTGGGGTATGGAAGCAAAAAAAAGATGTGCGTGGAAACGCAGAGAAAAAGCAAGTGGTTTGCTCATGCAGAAAACTTTGGTGAAATTGATAGTTAGTTTGGGGGATGGTTTGCAGAAAAACTATATATAATTTTCTGGGTTGCTTGTTTGTGTTATTGATGGAAACCATGGCTTATGTTCTTATTAATGTCTCAAAAAATCCACCCACTGTCTGAAGGCATCATATATTCATATGTGAGAATGATTAACAAATTTAGAAAAAGGAAGAGTGGTGTTTTTGTTCTTTTACTTCTACCTTCCAAATATATGTGAAGCAGTTGTTCACTGGATGGTCGGCGCCCATTCATATAATTAGTAAGGGTCGAGTTCATTGATTTATGAGTGTTAGCCTATCAATGTAATTCTTGAATATTTAGAAGGTGACCGTTCCAGGAGCCGTATTGCCCGATCTTCCTAACACGAAAAATTTGTGAGGGGGCATGTCGACAAAGTAAATAGTTGGATTGACACCATTACGATCTATATGCTTGATATGCGAACTGATGATGATCTTGTATTAAAATTCATTCCAGGTGCGTTCAAGGGAACAAACCATCGGGCGCAGGGACGTGGGGGTTTCCACATCTATTTCGCTTGGTGCCCACCAGCCTGCCTAGGAAATACGGCCACCTGTATGGAAGTGGAGCTTAGGGCGTATGGTAGATCCTCTCAGCAGCAATCTCTCATTTAACCTGTCTTTCCAATCTGTGGACCCAACCAGAGGAGCTAGAACTGGTTATAAAGGCGGCGTGTAGCAGCTGAAAGTGAAGCTAAATAAGATAGGATGTTCTAGAGAACGCCGAGAGGAGAGCCATCTTACCTATCCATCCGAGTCCTAGGATTTTTTACGCATCGGCTTGCTGAGAGAGTTTACGTGATGCACCAAAAGAATATCCACGTGAGACGGGGTAAGTTGGGCCTATAGTTTGTTAGCTCATTTAGTTACAGGACAGTGACCAAAATGAAAAGCAATCACTTTATAGAAAATGATTTTTTGAAACATGATTCTTGCCCCTAAAATAAATAAATAAAAAAGGTTTTTACCATTTGATTGGTGTGGAAAGAGTACATTCGACATCTTTAATAAAAGAATATTATCGTATATGACGAAGCTTTAGTATTTAAATAACAAATAATATTTTATTAGCAACTATGCAACAAATTAAATTATTAATTAATAAATTAATATAATTGACTTGATAAAATTAAAATATTAATAAGATTACAAGCTAATCACCATTGTGTTGGCAATTTATGATGTCCGTATAAGATGTGCCATGCGAACATGAATTTGAATTTGAGTTTCAGTACGCTGAATTTTTTTTTTTTTTTATGTAATAGTACGCTGAATTTTTAGTTACATGTTTTGGCACTTTGTAAGCTTTCTATGTTGAGTTTCAAACTATGAACCTCAGTTTAAATTTGATCTTATATTCAATCCTAAGGTTTCAATACATATAACTAAAAGATTTTAACATATGAAACTCTGTAGTAAGAACTTCAGTCCTTACTAAATTCAAATTATAACGGTACCTCACATTTCATTTCTGAGTTTCAGCGGATGAACTTTAAGTTTTAGAATATCATATAAATCTTTATAATTAGGATTTCAACTTTTGAGTTTCAATCACAGAGTGTTGGCAAATTGGGGTTTCAATACATGAAATTTAATCGGCTGAACCAAATATATGAAATGCTGACTGAAACACTAAAAGCAGTCTTAAAGAGTTTCAGCATATGAAACACTGTGGGCACCTCTTATCGTTGGTTCTAGATAATAAAATCCTTAGGTGATGGTACATTTCATTATCGAGTATTGGTACCATGATGTTCTAGGTCAATTGTGTAAACCAGCAATTCAGAACTGATGGGTGCAAAAAAAGAACAATTCTCTTCCCAGTTGTACTCTATAGTTAAGTATATATTTTACATCAGATTTTATGGTGTAGGTTCTAGCATGGTTGCCTGGTTCTTTGGTTCACTTGGTTTGGGTTCGCATCCATCATATGCTTATGCTCTTTTTTTGATGAAATTGGATTCACTAAACTTTGATGGCACTAATTTCTGTAAGGATTATTTTTCTTTGCGGAGCTAACAACATTTATTGATGTTCTTTAGTGTTGGATGTTAAACATGTATTTCTGAAACACTTGAGTTCAAGATATTAATCTTAGATCCAGTGGCGGAGCCTGACGTCAAATGTTTGAAGAGCGAGATAATAATTTATTAATAATTATTTAATAAATATTTATAATAAATAATAAAATAAAATATATATATATCTAAAAATATTACAAAATATCAATAAATATTAATTTATGTATAAATAAAGATAAATAAAAAATATTATCTTATGTCATCTGCAAAATGATTTTGATTGTGTAAAAATCTCAATAATCTCTTCCACATTAAAAATTGAATAAATAAATAAAGAATTAAAGAATAAATAAATAAATATTTTTTCTAAAAAATTATTATTGAATAAAAATTAATATATAAATTAATTATATGATTTTTTTCAAATTAATAGATTCATAATGTGTATAAAACTAAAATATTAGAGGGGTCATGACGTATATAAATATATAGGTAATAAGTATTTTAAAATTTTTTTAAGGGGACATCTCTGGTCCCTCTTACGCTTGAATCTGTATACCTGCATGTTGTCAGTAAATTTACCATGCTTTACATGTTGGAGGATGTTACCTTGTTGTATACGTTTAAATGTTTGGATGCTTTGGAAGTTTGGATGTTTCTAAACAAATACAGTGGCATCTTATTATCTTTGAAAGTTGGATATTTGGTTGGCAGGCTCGTCAGTGATCATTACTTGGCGAGAAAGATTTTGCCGATGGCTTGCTGACGGTTCTGCCAATGGCTATAGATTTTTGCCGAGAGGCTCTGGTGGTCCGGAAAACTTCTGTTTCTCGTGGTGCTATTACTTCATAATTGTTTAGCTTGGATAAATTGAAATAAATACATGCTGATGGGATTTCTTCTTTAATGATGGATTCACCACTTTTGTATTGATCATGGAAGGGTAGAAGCCAAGAAGATGCGGTGGTCACATGCCAATTGGCGGTTGGAAGGTTGAACCTGGTAGATGGTCCCCCACGCAAAGCTAGATTCTTCCCAAGAAATGACCGAAAATAAAAAGAAAAAAAAACAATTGCTTTAATGAAGAATAAAATATAATTATATAACTAAATATTTTAAAGATAAATGCTTAAGGACACTATGTAGATTATAATGAATTCATTTCATTGATAAGTGGTTGATGATCCAACCCAACTTTTTACATCAGCATGAGCAAGACATTTATCCTTCCACATAGCTTTTCTCAACCCAATCGTTTGTTATAGCCTATAGTCAATCATGTTTTCTGTTGAAGCTTCGAAACATAGCATATATTAAATATGGAAGTAACAACTAAGCAGGTGTTGTCTCTTGTGAATTCTGACTTTGTTTTATGTATATCATTATATACATATTCTGCATGTACATGCGTATATATGTATGTATGTATGGGGGAAAAAATCATCTTGTTGGGGATGGATCTTAGTACTAAGACCAGCAAACTAGATTCGAGGAAAACTATCAACAATTTAACTTGATTTTAAAGATCAAGTTTAATTGCCACCCACGTAAAATGCACAAAGATAAATTAATCCTATAAAAAATCAGATATCTGAATTTGCTGGAAATTCAAACAATTGGAGCATCCTGGCTTTCACAATGTTGTCCCTCTCCATTGTAAATCCTCTTTGTCACCACTGCATCAAATAATAGCAACACCACGAGATCTAACCAAAATTATTCATCTCTCTTCAGTAAAGATGGTATTATCTAATCCTTATGTTTATGATGCTACATTCTGAAAACTTCAGGTAGCCTAAGATAGTTTAATTAATTTTGGCATCCTATGTCGGTGAGTAACATCGATTTAAAAAAAACAGTCTGCCATACAAAACTAAATAAAATCGTCATCATAAATAATTTTGAAGGCACCAAAAGAATAGAAATGCATCATCCCACTACTAGGAATAGATGAAAGTGGCCTTCATTCTCAATAAATCATGTCCATGCAACAAGTCTGCTATGTTAGATGTAAGCATGTGTATTGTCACTCATGTCTCAATTGATGCTACCACTGAGAAAGAATACCAATAGCCTACTAATTAATGGCCTGCACGTTTCTTTGATTTGATTATAGTGTAATAATACGATTAAGGGCAACTTGCAAATTTAATTATTTTCAATTAATCTTAAATCACCAGCCCTTGAATCGGGTTGAATTATATAGGTGGCGAGAAATCGGAGGTTCCATTTAGTTGGAGTCAGCCCTTGAACTGGCTATAGGATTAAACAGTAGAAATTAGCCTATACAATTGTTTTTAAAAAATTAAGGGCGTGCTTGGGAAATCCGGTAAAATTGGGCTGGAATTTTTATAAAAATCGGGTCTGATAGCCTGCCCAATTCATTCAGCAAGGACTATCCTAATTTTGGCATAATTTATCTACGTTGGTAAAAAATATCAATATATATATATATATATATTTTTTTTTCTTCTAGCATTTGGGCTAGAGAGAGATTAGGTGGCTGTAGGTTAAATAGGCTGTTGAGAAATTCAGTCCCATCCCACGGAATTTTCAAAAGAAAGCCTCAGTGAATTGCTATATTTAATCTCCCACCGCTTCTTAGGAAGGGGAATCTGACGACCGCTTCTCACGCGCGTTTCATCGTGGACGGGAGAGGATCAATAAGAAGACCGCCGCCCGGAAATTCCGCCCGATGGCACTCCCGTAAATCCTCCCTTCCCCAAGCCGCAGTGCGCCTATCCGCCGTCGATCCCCGTTCGGCGGGCAACGGACGGCTGTGGTCGGGCCCACGAAGGCGGAGTACGGAGCCTAGCGGTGGGGCGGACGGAGGGAATGATTGGGGTCGGGCTCCGGAGGTTTGACTGCTGAACCGAACAGGCCAAAAATTGCTAGCAAAACCTAAGAAAAAGAGAGACACACAAAGAAAAAGAGGGAGAGAAGAGAACGAAAAGGGGGGGGGCGGAGAGAGAGAGAGAGACCGAATCTGGTGGTTTCCTTTTGTTTGTTTGTGTTGTAGAGAAGGAGAGAGAGAGAGTGGGAGGAGGAAGCCATCGTCTTTCTGTCCTCTTTCTTCTCTTCTTCCCTCCTTTGGCTTCGCTTCCTCCTTGGTGGTGCTGTCTAATGGAGGGGAGAGAGAGGAGAGGGCTTCTCTTTTCTGAGCGCCGGCACCCGTGGGCAAAGGGAGTGGAGAAGAGAGAGGGATTTAGCGTTTGGGTGTTGGGCAAGTGGGGAATCATGCATATGATGCGACGGCTGAAGAGCATTGCGTCCGGGAGGTCGTCGATTTCGGATCCCGTGAGTTCACCGCTTTCTTTCCTGTTAGTTTCTTTTGGACTTTTTTTTTTTGCTTCTTTTTACCTTGATTTTGTGGAGGAGGTCGTATTGGTACTTGAGACGATTAGTCTGATGGGGTTTATTTGATCGGTAAGATTTTAGGGATATGCGTCTTTGTGGGGTTAAGCGACAAAGGAGGATTTTTGTCGATTTAGTTTCTTTAACCTTATTTGGGTGCTGGTTGATGTTTCTTTAAAATTCAGAGTTTTTTTTTTTTTAAATTCATTTCAATATTTCCAGCCGGTGGAAAGTCGGATATGGCGTTTTTTTCCTTTAATTTTGGTAGGTTGGTGGGTTGCGGGTGTCGATGTTTCTTTCAAGTTCTTTTCTAGTTCTCACATCCCTTATATCAGTGTTCGTCTTTGGTTGCATGAAAACAATGAAAGAAATAAAAAGGATTTTCCACGGAGAAGGGAAAGTTTTCCAGAGATTTAGGGATAAACTTTCCATATTGTCATTTTGTCTTTTAAAACAAATTAAAAACTAGATTTTCCAACGAAGTGTTTTCCTTTTCACATGAGAGACCCGTAGCTTGTGATGATTCTTCATAATTTTTTGTTATGGTCAGTTGCTTTTCTCATGTTGCCATGAGGAATAGTTCATAGTCATGATTCATTCGTACCATTTTACTTATGATTTTTCATTTTTCTAATCATTTCAATTTTCTCATTTTATTTTGTGTTTATCTCATGTCCTTAACCTTTTCTTATCAATACTTGGCAGTTGTTGTTTTGGATTTTGTATAAATATTGTCATCATTTTTTTAATGGAAATGAAAAGAAATAGTCCATCCTACTAAATTTTAACATGCATCGACTAACTGAGATTCAGAGCCTATTTATGGATTGTTGAATAGATATAGTGTACAAACCAAGCACTTTCCTAGCCTACTCAAACATATTTAATATCTTAAACAAAATAAGCTGGTTCATGCATATGGCACAAAAACATATTATGCACTACTTTTGGATAGCTTACAGACTGGATGAAGATTAAAATTTTGGTATTCGATAAAATGAAACAAAAGAAATCAGTGTTTAGAATTCAAACCATAAAGTATAAGGGACAAAGTACAAACCTTTAGGTAACATGTTAAAAAAGGTGCTAAAGTAAACTTGATTATATATCTTAACCAACATTACGTTAGAATTGGTTATATGGTAGTGTATGATGTATATAGCTTGGGATTTGAATAACCTATGATGCCTGCTTATCTAATGAGACATATCCAAATGGATAGGATAAAAGAATGAGAAGATGAACAGGGAGGGAGAGGAGGAAGTGAGGGTGTTGTGGGGCTCTTCAACCACAAAGGAATGTGTAGTTATTTACTCTGGCTGCGTTTGGTTCAGGAACAAGGAAAAGGAATGATAAGGGCTTGTTTGGATGATTGGGCCGAAAATCTTATAAGATTTGTGAGTGGGCCAACACAATTAGGGAAAATCAGCCTGGACTAGACCTATATTCACAAATACCCCGGAGCCTTTGGAGTGGCCTGGCCCGAATCCTATAGGAAGAAAAAAAGATCTGCCAGGCCGGCCCACTCCAAAGGTTCTTGGGTATTTGCGAATATAGACCTACCCAGGCAAATTTTTTTTCAAATTGTACTGGCACAACCCATGAATCCCATAGGATTTTGGGTCTATTCATCCAATAGGCCCTAAAAGTTATGCATATGGAAACAGTTATGCATGAGTTATGTCAATTTTCGCTTGGCTCGACTTTTGAGTGGTAAGAGGTGCCATTTTGAAATAACTTTTGAATAATGACGTTTTTGTCCATAAAAAGGTGTCTATATTCAAAGGAATAGCTTATGACAGCTCTCTCGTGGAATAGTTATGCTTGTCATAATTTGACCGGCATAACTATTCCTTTGGTTATGACTATCTCTAAGCCTAGGGAATTTTGGTGGATTGGTTGTTGGTTCTATGAGTTTAGATTATGACAAGGTAGATCCCCGTACCCTCAATCTGGCCTTATAAGCTCCATGGCCGGTTCTTCTTTTCCTAAATATGCCTTGGCCAGGAATCTTGTAACAGTTTGTGGAGGGTCACCATCAAGTTTGCATGTGGTTGTAAAATATGCTCTATTATATGGCTGACCCTTATGATGCGAAAGGGATTTGATGATGATGATGATTCTCTGAGTTGTTGATGACATAGAACTAAGTATATGCTGCTTATTTTTGACCATGACTTTTTGGACTGTAGCTTGTGCTATTTGGTTTTCATCACACTTTCTTGCTATAAAAGTTTCTTGAGGCTTATCTACATAGACATAAGACTTGAGACTAAATGTTACAGCTCTGTAAAAGGAAGCCAGCATTACTTTTATAAAATTAACTATTGATCTTGAACAATTGTAGATAATTCTTCACCTTTACTGGTCTTGATGGCAAGCGCTACTCAAATTGGAGGAAGACCCTTCATTTTCTGATGGCTTATCATCATCAGCTAAAGTCACTTGACTAAGACCATGTTTAGTTGTTTATGTGGAAGAAATTAGATTGATGAGTTCAATGGAAGATGAGTCTATATATGCTTGTAATAAACAGAGGAAATATTGAGCAGGTTGGAGTAGAGAGTACTTGAGATTTCACCAGCCTAAAAGGGCCTTCATTGACTGTAAATTTTCGAACTTCATGGATCTCTATATCCATTTGATGATCCTTATTAAGTTCCTTGTAGGATCATAATTTTGAGAAGCTGATCTTGTATGGATGAATTGTAAGAATTTTTATCATGACATTCTTCATAGCCAATTAGAGGAACTTGCACACTTGCCTTTTTTCCTAAGTAAAATAAAGGAGTAAACTATAGGTGAGCAACAAAGAGATATCCTAAGCCAATTTAGTGGATTAAACTTGCGGCTTCAATTATGAATGTTGGAAAGCCACAATGCGCATTCTCATAACGTGAGTATGACAGATAAATTCCTTTAGTTTGGATTTCTGAACTTTGTGTCAAGCTGTTTTCTTGGAATCTAACACAGACCAATAACGAATCTTGCTTCAAAATAAGCCTAGCAGGTGTTGTGCTACATTAGCACATCTCCTTGATTTGACCTTTTGTTTTCAATTTTTATTGTGTGATAATGTCCTGAAATTTATCACCTTCACATAAGGGTGGAGATCCTGGCACAAAAAGAGCAAAGTTTGATCAGGATGGAGCAGGGAAGTTTCTTCAGAACCACATCTTGTTGAAGACAAAGCTGTTGGTCTAGATCAGAATATGACTTCAACTCATTTACATTTGGATGCAAGCACATCCAACATGGATCCACCTGCTAGAACTGAAGATGCTGCTGTAGATCAGCTTCCGAAGGAAATGCATGAAATGACAATTAAGGATGATAAAGTTGAAGACCACAATGAGAAGGTATATCTTCATTTTTTACCTGTTTAATATAATTTGCCCTTAGTTCAGAAGGTACAAATGTGTCATCTGTAGCATGTTTGGATTATTATATTTCTTAATTGTCGAGAGTGGCTTTTCCAGGATACAGTTTCATCTGTAGCATGTTTCAATTATTATATGCTTAATTGTTGAAAGTGGCTCGTACAGGATACCGAAGGGACAATGGTGAGTAGAAATGGAACTGAGAGAGGTCAGATAATTGCAACAACAATAGGTGGTCGAAATGGCCAGCCAAAACAGGTTATATGATTTCTCGAACTTAAATCTGTTATTCATGTATTACTGATTAGGAGCTTTCTTTTCTAATGTTAATGGCATAGTGTTCTTAGCTCATAGGACTAGTGATCATACTTGTTTTGTTCAACTTTATTGGCTAATTTGGTCACATGCATCAGCTAGAACATGGCCTGGGCATGTTGGTGCTTAGGGTTTTGTTTCCAAATGGCCGTATTTCAAAATTGCTTTTCTAATGGTCCTCCAAAAAAAATTTACATGATTATCATTGTTCACGTTCATCTCTATAAGTTTGGGGATGAAAATCCGTTGGAAATATAGGGTGCATTGACTCATGATATCTATGAGCTTGGTATATTGGAGTTCTGTCATGTAGCCAAATTTTCATCTGGATATCTATGGTGCAGTGAATTTCTCTATCCCAGACCATCTTTTGCAGTAGTCCTAAACCTCTTTAGATTATAAAGCTTACCTGATGTTTCTTTCTAATTGTTTGAAATCAGAACTGGGTTAATGATAACTTTTTGCCAATTGCATGTCAGACAATCTCATATATGGCAGAACGTGTGGTTGGGACTGGTTCGTTTGGCATAGTCTTTCAGGTAAATAGCACTAATTTTGTCTTGGCATATTTCTTAGTTTTATGGCATACAATTCTTCCTTTTTCACCTATAATCATGACATGATACTATACAACTGGCACAGGCTAAGTGTGTCGAAACAGGAGAAACCGTGGCTATCAAGAAGGTGCTGCAAGATAAGAGATACAAGAATAGAGAACTCCAAATTATGCACTTACTTGACCATCCAAATGTAGTCCAACTAAAGCACTATTCTTTTCAACCACTGACAATGATGAGGTCTACCTCAACCTTGTACTTGAGTATGTATCTGAGACTGTTTATCGCATTTGCAAGTACTATACCCGGATGAACCAACGTATGCCTCTCATATATATTCAGCTGTATACATATCAGGTGAATGGTGCTGCCGTACTTATATTTTGCCAATCATTGTTACTGCAAAATCATTTCTGCATTCTATATTTAGTCAAATCTGTTTTCCTGAATTAATATTTTCTTGTTTATGTGCCTAGATCTGCCGTGCACTTTCTTACATCCATCATGTTGTAGGAATCTGTCATCGTGACATTAAGCCACAAAATCTGTTGGTAAGAGATTGTCTCTTGATAGGTTCTATCCGTTACTCTTCTCTGATTAATGATTTTTTGGTATGCCTAAAAGTTGATATTGTTTTCAGCATCTGTTATGCCAGGGGGCATTTGAGTAGTGTCATAAATACCTCATGGTTTTGATATTGATGACATATTGAAAGTAAATTTGAAGAGAAATTTTGATTTGTTAGGTTCATGGTTAGTGATCTCAAACTTGTTCCCGTAGATGATTGTTGAGTCAGAACAAAGGTTGAAAGGAGTTATAGCTAGGCTTCTAAAGTAGGATGCTTAACTTTCAAGCTAACAATGGCCTGCTGTTCCATCACTGATTGAGGTTTAACAACTTCCAAGCCAATCAACGAAGTGAGTTTAACTTCAATCTTGACATGTAGAAATAACATCTAGGTGCTTTCGGTGGTCAGAGTCAATTACCATTATGAGTGGAATACTCATTTTCATGTCAATCACTTATTTACATTCTACTAAGGTTAGTAATATCTCATTACAGAATATAAAACAAAGGTTACTCTTTTTGCGAGATATAAATGGGTTTGGATTCTTGTCATGGTGCTTTTATGAGGCTTAGAGGAACATGAGAGCCATTCTATGATGTGATTTGTAGTTTTTATATCTTTGCTGGGAGACGTGTTTTACAAAGCCGCATTGTTTGGCAGGCACTGTACTACCTGTGATCTACTGATGAATATTCATTCTTCTCAGAAAGACACATTACACGAACTTCTAACGTTTACCATAGCCACCTAGCAAACTCAGTTTTTTTCTCATATGTGATGAGTTTCATAAAAAGCATATCACAACATGTATGTACAAGCAGTCATGTATGTCCATCTTACGTATCTTATGTTAAAAAAATGAAATTGCGATATGCTAAAAATACACTATACAGAGAGTATGCCCTTCCCTTGCCCTAAGTTGGTGTGGCTAAACTTTGGGATTGTCATACATCTGATACATTATATGGGTGGACTGGGGGTCGCTAAACTTTGGGATTGTCATACATCTGACACATTATATGGGTGGACTAGGGGTTGCAACTTGCAAGATTAGGTTAGGGTTCTTATGACCCCATAATGTTTCACACCTTGTATTCTAATTAATTGTCATGAGTTCTTATTTGTCTTTGTATTTTCATGGTTCCAGAAACTTTTTGTTCATTATTAACTGTTTTATCTTATTATTTTCTTGGACCTTAGAAGTGACTGAAGCTTACTACTATTGCAGGAGCTAGTATTCTCATGATTTTGAATTTTTTAATGAAAACTTGTCTTGGATCGTATCTCTAATTAAATTTTGTTTAAAATTTGATTGACGTTGCAGGTCAATCCTCATACTCATCAAGTAAAGCTTTGCGACTTTGGCAGTGCTAAGAAACTGGTATGTCATGTTATCTGTATATGATTGTTCTATGGTGAATTTCTTAGATCTGAATCCAATGACCCAATTACAGGTTCCAGGAGAGCCTAATATATCTTACATCTGCTCACGGTACTATAGGGCTCCAGAGCTCATCTTTGGAGCTACGGAATATACCACTGCAATTGATATGTGGTCTGTTGGTTGTGTTTGGCGGAGCTTCTTATAGGGCAGGTAGACATTATGCTGGTGGTTTTACGCTAAACATACTTTGTTAAGTTTCCTTCTTAAGATTTTAGTCGGCTCTCTTCTTAATTTGGAATTTTGGATTGCATGTGCTGTTAAGTTGGAGAAGTTTGCTTTTCTTTCTGTCTTATGATGATTAATAGAATGTTATTATACTCTGTAAATTCTGCTGCACAAGTGGTTAGTTTATATGATTTCAGGATATAATCAGTGTTCCAAAGGATTTAAGTTAATGTAAACAGAGAAAGGAACCTTGGGATTATGGCTATAAGACACCACCTTAGATAATGTCTTAAGTGCGAAAGGGCTTATTGCCTGAACTGTTCTGTGCAAGAGTTGAAGGAAACTATCTTAGAGAATTATTTCTTTGGTCAGGTTCTAGATAAAATCTTGGCATGACAAGACCATACGAGCCAAAATCTTTTGCGTAGTCTGCCGCCCTACTCCTTGGGGAATATTGGACAACTTACTGTTTCGACACTAATAAGCATTATTGAATGTTGTGTACATGTTATCATTGTGCATGTCTTGGTACTTAACATTTATAATTAAATATTATAAATTTTGATAATGCGCCTTGAAGTTCGAAGACATCTTGAACATGTTAATAGTTTAACAATAATTTAGGGGAAGCAGGAGGTGATGTGTGATGAAGTATTCCCTTCTTGGAGTCAACTTTTTTAGTCACTTAGAAGGAAATTTGCATTTTGCCATACATGTGTAGTTGTTGATGCTAATGCTGAGATCTTACCTCAGCAATCTCCTAATTTTTCGCGAAGCTTTTGATTTTAGTGGTTGGGAGATGAGGACCACCAAAGGGATGGAAACATCTTTCTTAATGTTTAATTCTTTCCTTTTACCTCCGCTTAGGACAAGGTTAACGAATTAAAGGATGGCAAGTTGCAAGACATTTTTGTCATCTTTGTTGTTTATTGTATGGGTTTCTGGATAGGAAAGGTCACAGATCATAATCCTGATTTGTGACCTTTTCCATCATCTTCATCTGGAATAGACATTAAACTTGATCAGTATCTTTGAAGTTTTGCTTTTACATGCCTTGTGCTGGCTTCCTCTAAGATTTTTATTGTAATCATTTTCCTAACATTACTTTGATAGAGTGAATATCTTGTTACTTGAGGTTCCATAACACTCGATTGTTAAACTTACCTGGACAGAGATATCATTGCATATTAGAAAATTATTAATGGTGAAATATGAAAATAGCTTTTTTTATGCTTCAAGTTTTGTTCTATGTAATAGATGCAGTCCTCTACAAATTTTTTAAGATACATTATTGTATTTGTACAGCTAAAAAATTGTATTAGAACAACTAATGGACAGCATTTATAGTCATCAAAAACAACAGCACACTTGTTCTTCACAAAGTACCCATAAAATAGAAGTCCAGACTGTAGATTCACATTCTTGTTATGCAGACTACTGACAGAGTCGCAGCTGCTAGAATTAGGGCCATCAGTTTGAAGTAAGGTAGAGAAATAGGCAGAGGGATAAGGGAACCATTTTAAACTAAAATATATCATGGAGTCCTGAACTCTAAATTATTTGAAATATTTTTTCGTTAATCTCATTGTCATATATCAGGGTTGTGCACTCTGTCATATATTGATCAGTATAAAGCCAAGCTAATTTTAGAAATTTGATTTTGATAAATTTTTATTCTTTGGCTCCTTAGCTCTTTGGGAAACCACAAATGCCATTTTTCAGAAGTAGGACTTACACTAGCTAAGATAGTTAAATTATATTATATTTTATTGGCCCAAACAACAATTTGTATTGGGAAAAGTATGATGCAAATTTGATTTTGCATAAGTTTATTTGTTCTTTTTCAATTGGATAGAATCTATTGCTGGGCTTCAGTTAATGTGCTTCCGTTTGTTTGAAAAATCTTTTCTAGAATGCATTTTAATGATGTGGAAACCATATCACCGTGTTTCAAATTTCTGGGTACTGTTTATGATGTTGCTTTCTTCACTCCCATGAACATAAGAAATCGAATAACTTGAAAATAATAACATAACCTTGCTTTTTAAAAAAGTAAAAGAAACCATAACAAAAGGGATAATCATTGGCAGTCATCCTTTAGCACCTTTATATTTGGCAGGAGACCAATGGCAATTCAAAGCCCAATTGGGCTTCAAATAAAGATGATCAAACCCAAATCCTCCTGGCACTGAAGGCTAAGCATCAAGTATGAGCAGGTAAAATGCCATCTGCCCATCGACAACCTGATATATTCATATTAAAAGAACCAATCTACTTGGTATGATAACTGACACATTTAACTCTTTTTGGAAGCTTCATTGCTTCATTGATTTTGCATTGAATGTTCCATCTTGAGCTCCATTGTTCCTAAATGACTTCCACACTATCAGGCCCATATTGGGCCCATGTCTGAAGTTCCACTTCTTCCGTGTTTAATCCATGTCCTCCATCATAAAATTCAAGAATGCATATCATGGGACTCAAAAATTCTATCCTTCTCCATTAGTGGCAGACCCATTTGGTATGCATTTACCAGTGAAGAAATTTATTTTTCTCACTTCTATTACTAGGCATGCATCTCTAAGCCCCGATTTTTGACTGATTCAAACTATTTGTGAGCTTGCTTAATCCCCATAAGAAGCACAAAAGGACCTTTCAACGCTTGTGTCAGATCCTGGAAAGACAATTGACTGAAGGAATAGTCTTTACAGTTCAAAATTGTGGATCTTGACAAATGAATATTTGATGCTTTACCATCACTGCTTGATCCCACATGCTTAAGCCAGGTCATGAGTTGGACATGATACATGACTGGCATTTAATCTGTAAAGATCTGAATTTTTTCATTGCATAAATGAATTGTCTTGTGGAAGTATGTACGTAAAGCATATAGGATGGCTAGTTGTTTTAGTTCTAGTCTTTCCTTGTTTGAGTGCTTGGTTTTCACTCTGTATTCTTCTAGGATGATTCAGTTTCTTAGTGACCCTTGCACCTTTTCTCATGTTCTGGTGTACAATTGCCATCGTGTTATGTCCTTTTTGTCAACTTTAACTTTAAAACCACACAGTTAATATAACAAGAAGCATTTTAATTTAAAAAAGAAAAGAAAATGAAGCATAGATCAATGAAGAATATCCCTTTCTAGACTATTTTCCTCATTTAGCATGATATGATTTGCAACTCTTTAGACTATATGTTACACATGATTTTGTGCCATGCTATTATAATTATTTGATTTTGTTTCTCTCTTTATGTTGTTATTTGGTCTTTGGTAGGTTATTTTTTGACACAAACATTTGTTTTGTTATTCCTGTTGCTTTAACAAAATGAATGTAATGCAGCCTCTATTTCCTGGAGAAAGTGGGGTTGATCAGCTGGTGGAAATCATTAAGGTCTGATATCCATGCACTACTTTCTGTATCTTTGTGCATTTCAGGTTTTATTCATCAGTTGAACTCATACTCAACTAATTGTTGTTGTTATGCAAGATCTTAGGTACCCTACACGAGAAGAGATTAAATGCATGAATCCAAATTACAATGAGTTCAAATTTCCTCAGATTAAAGCCCATCCCTGGCATAAGGTCAGTAAGAACATTGCATTAGAACTCAGGTGTCAAATCTAGATGATTTACTTGTCATGCTTCTCTTTTTCAGCTTTTCCACAAGCGAATGCCTCCCGAGGCAGTTGATCTTGTATCAAGGCTACTTCAGTACTCACCAAATTTGCGTTGCACAGCTGTAAGTATCTTTCACTTCTCCAAAAAAATATCATTCTGCTAACCGATCTCTATTTTGTAATCTATAATGGTGGCTTGTTGACTCATTTATTTCAATTATTGTCTGCTTTTTTATTTGATTATTTTAAAATATAATAGAAATAAATGATAATGTTTTATGGATGTACAAATTGGAAATTGAGCATATCGTATTCATTTACTCTAAAGTCCTTTTATGCTATTGGATATGGTGCTGCTTGTCATAAGCATGCTTGGCTGTAGGATACACTTAACGTGGCTTATAATTAAATTTCAACTTGTAGTTTGCTTACTTATACCTATTCTGTATTTCAGAATACATAATTCTTCCTTTACAAGTGAAAACATTCCAGTATTGTCCATGGCTCCTATGAGACATATCATGTGATGACATGTACATTCTAGATGGTGGATGGGGCATACAAGGTCATCTGCCCTTGTCCTCTCTTTCATTTCCATAGTTCATTCAATTTGCAATAAAGAAAAGCTTAATTTCTCTCATTCTGCCCTGGTGTCATTCGAAGGCCCTGTAATCCTCATGCACATACCCGCGTGCTCTGGGAGCATTAGAGAACTGATGTTTTGAGTTACTAATAGACACCTAAAGGAAAGTTAAATAAAGCAAGTACATGTGTAATAGGATCCTCTATTTCTAGGCATTTGGCTTTTGAACCCACACTGGCCAGGTGATAGCACTTCTTGGGTACATCGTGAAGTCGTTGCCTCTACATGTATTTTAGTTGCATACAGTGATGGACTTTACTTTTCATCTCATATCAGCTTTAGCTTCTGGAAATTGTGATTAGCTTAGATTGAAATATGTTATTGTCAGTAAAGATATTAAACTAAAGCAATTCTTGATTCAAGCTCAATTTGCATTTCTTTTTTTTTCTTAAGAGGTGGTTTAGGACCTGGCGTATTGCATTTATAATACTGTTAGTTTCTATTGCAAAGAGTAGAGAATCTATATAAAAGCATCAGCAACATATCTGCTGTTTTTTTACCACCAAGCACTTGCTTGGATGGTATCACCCCTTGCCACTTGGGCAAGGGAATGGGAGTTTGATTTGTTCAAAGACAGCCTCAATGGTGGGGTGGGTATAGGGTAGAAAGGTGGGGATAATCCTTCTTAATCTCAGAAAAGGGACACTTTTCAAATTAAGAAGATAAAAAAATCGATATATTTGATAATATTTCTTATATATGAATCCTGTGCAGTTGGAGGCCTGTGCCCATCCATTCTTTGATGAATTGAGGGACCCAAACACCCGTCTGCCAAATGGACGCCCCTGCCTCCTATATTTAATTTCATGCTTGAAGGTGAAAGATATGTCTGCCTTTTTCCTTGATCCTTATCTGACAATATTCCAAGCTCATTATTGTGTCTTGCAGAGCTTGAAGGTGCTTCTCCTGAACTCATTCAGCGCCTCATTCCTGAGCACGTGAAGAAATGAATGCGGCAAGCAGTATCTTAGCGTTGTGGTGTTAATACAAAGATTTCTGGACAGCACAATCCATGATATATCAAGTATGGTGCCCACAAGTGACTGATCAGTTTGTGATTTGATCAAAAGAGAGAGAGGCTTTAGGGAGGGGAATATTCATGAACTGTCAGATCTTTGCACCTGAGGCAGATGTCGAGATGACTTGCGAGCAGCATAGGCAGGCATGACATGATTTGGGTTTTGCCCATCTACATGTATTCTGTGTGAGAGGGTTGCTTGCATACCAGCTTCGGTAGCCACAGGACATAATGCTAAACTAGTGCTGATTTCTTGAAAATTTCCTTGTACGTAGAGATAAAGTTTTTAGAATGTTCTGTTCTGGGAACTAGATTATGTGGCGTTTGTCTTGGTTTCTAAATGGAGTATTGTAGGTATTTCGGTACAGAATGGTAGTAGGTTCAAAAATAAATGTGTATATCAGCAGTCTCAAGGTTTCTGTAGTGTGGTATTTGGCAGGGCTTCTGAAAAGTGCATTTGAATCTTCAGATAATCTGACGCAATTCATGATTACCGCTCTGCAGTTAGATTACTAAGTGATGGTCAAGGAGAAGGGCCTAAAAGATGTTTATATTGCTGGAACTTTGAGTTTTCAGCGAGGTAATCTTCTTGACAAAACGGAGCAAGCTGAATTTTTATCACAGGCTCCTATCATTGCCAGGAAGTGGGCCTCAAGATCAGCAATCAAGATGCAGGTTTCCATTGGTGAATCTGATTATCTTATTCTCTTGGAATGCGATAAAATTGTATCATCTTGCTATGTTAGGGAAGGCATCCAGAAGGCTTGGCAGAGGTACTACTGTATTCAGATTGAAGCAATACATGTCTCAATCCGCTCAGAAAGAAAAAACTCTCTTTAAAAGGAGCTGTAACAGAAGTACTGTGGAGGATCAGTCTGGGCTTTGGCAACCTCACGGAGGGCTCCAATTCTTCATCTGCTGCTTGCGGTGCAGTGTGACCAAGTCAGGATAGCTACATCTAGATTTGGAGCATACATATGGGTCTCACCACCTTTCATATGATTTATTTCATACAAGTCAATGGATGAAAATGAGCGTGGTGGAAGAGGGATCCCTAGGGCATCGATGATGATTAACTGGCATAGCAAGCTAGATTGCTTGCGGTTAATGCATTGCATCAACTTGCTGACATGTCCGCAGCACTTTGTGTGTCGCAAAAGGTGGTTAATATTTTGGAATTAGATGCCTCCATGTTTCATGATCGTTGCATTTGGAGATGTATCAGTAGAGCCTTTTCCGGCACGTAGTCTGCAGTTTTCCATACACCCCGTTGTGGTTGGCTTCTCTGCCCTTCTTGCTTGTCGCACTATGGTAATATGAGAGGGGGTGAGTATGACAAGGATATCCCCAGTTATCTGTCAGCTCTGAAGCAAAGGCGCTAATTTTGAGATTTACATGTGTTATCAACGGACGCTTGTCTTTCCGCCTATTTTGACGTTTCCATTTTTCCCTCGAGGAGCCATGTTCATTTGAATAAAGCTTCTGGCTCATTGGTTTACGCGTGGCCCACCTCACAAGGGGAAAAAAATATCAAAGCACCATTCTACTTTGGACCCCAAAAAAAAAATGCCCCATTTTGCTCATTGATTGAGCAATAGCAATTTCAACATGAATAATGCTCCACAAACCTGCAAACCATAATTTAGTGCTTTAGTGGTTGTGATTGGTACCAAAGGGTAGCCAGAAATCCCCCTAATATGTATGATAAGGCGTTTATAAGATTCTCGTAGAATTGAGAATGAATTTTTATTCTAGATTTGTCAGATCATAAATTAGAAACTGCATTCAATCTCCATAAAAATTCTGATTGTTTAAAATTTTATTTTGAAATTAGATATTTATGAAATCTCTGTGGTAGGTCAAATCTTATTCGATAATATTCTCGTAATATTCTTCTTTTTGTTCTTAAGCAAGCTTTCGAGAGGACTTAGTTGATCATGATTTATATTTTATCTTTTTTTCCTTTCTATCATGGTTATCATCTGAATATTGTATTTTAGTCTGCATTTTTGTTAATCAGCATTTCCTATGGATGCGATGTTGGTGGTAAATCAAAATAAATATGAAGTATTTAAAAATTAATGATTGAAAATCATAATCATAAATTAATAAAATAATTAAAAAATTATTTAAAATTAAGTTATGAATGGGAGAATTTAGATATGAGATTTTTGCCAAAAGTACTATCGCTCTTCTCATGCAGAATGAAAAATGCTAATCTCTCAAGGTTCAATTTAGCCCAACTCCCTCCTGCATTATGCTATTAACTTGACCAATCTGTCAACTATTCAAAATAAAATCTTTCAAAATTATGTAACAAGAAAAAAATAAAATTCAAAATTTATTTAAAAATTAATTTTACTAAATTAATAAAAATAATAGAAGATCATCGATCCCAATGTACAATAAATTTTTATATTTATGAAATATAGAAATGTAATCGTCAAACTGCATCCGCTGTATTATTTCATGGCGTCGCTAGATAATTTGTTGCACCACAACTAGAGAAGACAGAAACATTCTAACTTGTATCAAACTTGTTAGACTAAATTTGCCAAGAACTCTTTAACTATATGATCACCGAGTGTTTTCATATTTTATTAAAAAAATTAGGAATCAAACAAACAACCACAAATACTGGACAACAATTAGTCTAGCACCATGAACAAGAACACCCAAAAATTGGTCACACCAAGCATTTTTGAGCACATGGGAGCTACCGTCGTCCATTGTGGCTCACCGACGCGGCACGTATTTTAGGATTCAGATGATGGCTGTTGAAAACCATAACCACTTAAATACGATAAGACAGCTCAGCAAAGCCCATGCTTTCTGTGCTTTGAATTTTAAGCCGTTAGGCGTGGTTGGCGTGAATGAAGGCACGAGGACAACAGCCAAGTGTCTCGAGGAATGACGAAGACTCCACCTTGGCATTTTTTTTCATCATAGCTAGAATGTCGATGACCCCAGCCGCCAGGACCTGTCGCATTCTAGTGGTGGCCTTTAGCACCTTCATATTCTCTGCCTTGACCTAGGAAGCTCTCTTGTACGATACTGTTGACGTTCTCCACCACCCGGATGTTTCCGAACTCAGCAAACACCGACTCTAACTGGGCGCATGCTGCTAGCTAGTTAGGTTCGCCTGCTCCTCCGATGGGGTGGTTGAGGTGGAGATGGAAATTCCAAGGATTGCACTGAGCCCGAATGGATAGGATTCCAATGATTCAATGTCAAGCCCACGCTCGACGCAACCCACTCAATTGCATGTGAAGTTAAAAAACATAAATGAAAAATGAAAGACCCAGGCTAAAGGCCTCCGCTCTCCCTCAGCCTAGGGCTCCCTTCCACTCAGTGGGATCGAGATCAGAGAGGATGCAAGGCGTGCTGAGGG
>KE504785.1:608613-619232 GCA_000441515.1 Elaeis oleifera | reverse complement strand
ACGTTGGCGAGAAAGTTGAGAAGATCAGGACGTTGATCTTGCTAGCATCGCTTTTCCCTTCGTATGAGTCCTTGGTGACTGCTTTTTTAGTGAAAAAGAGCACCATTAAGATGGACGAGGTCACCACGACGATTCTTCAGAACGAGATTCTCAGAAGAAAAATTCAGCTTCGAGCTCAGGCGATGGCAGCTCAGCTTTGGCAGTTTTGGAGGAGTAGGTGGCAGCAGATGGAGCGAAGAAGATCGCGACGAGGCGGTCCAAGTTCAAGATGATAGACTTAAGCAAAATCAGATGTTACCAATGCGACGAGTTAGGGTATCTAGCCAGAGATTACCCACAACGAAGAGACCGGACGAGGGCTACTGCAGCGACGGTCAGTAGCGAGTTAGAGGATGATGTCCTGATGATATCTGACGAGGTATCTACTTCTTCCTAGCAGTGGATTTTAAATTCTGCATGTACCTATCACGTATGTTGCAAAGAGGAGCTGTTTGACTCTTCAGAGAGCAGTGAGGGCACTGTTCATCTGCTGGATAGATCGAGCTGTGTGATCAGAGGCATCAGAACGGTCAGTTGGGGGTCATATGATAGTGTAGTGAGGAGATTGAGGGAGATCCAATATACATCCGATTTCAGATGAAATTTATCTCACTGAGCAGACTGGATTTGACTGGCTACAGGTGGAGAGCTGATAGAGGAATCCTAAAGGTTCTGTGCGGCGATAGGATAATATTGGAGGGGAAGAAGAGGATGAGAAGACATTACTATCTGGTGGGGAGTCCAGTGCGAGGTGGAGCTTCAGGAGCCAGGGAGAGCCTGGAGCGAGGTGGAGGTGGATCGGACACGAGATGCGAGACTCAAAAGGATGAGAGACGATATCGCAGGGTGAAGTTTCTATTGCCGCAGGAGGCTATCCCGAGCAGGTCTCAGGTCAGAAGGAGCACAACATACGACAGAGATGAGATCAAGCAGCCTAGCTCGACTCTCATATTTATCCATTCATGATCAGTAGGCATTTGCCCCAGGGCATGGGGCGAAAAGATCCAAAAGCTCTCAGAGTTAGGAGGAGGCCGAATATCGAGTCGAGATGGAGATTGTTAGAAAAATATCTCAAAATTCAATCCATAATAAGTTCAGAACGAGGTCCAAAATGACGAACGGAGTCCAACGAATCCAAGAACAGCCAAACGGAGTTCAGACGGTAAAGATACGTGCTAGAGAAGCTAGCACAGAGGCTGGTAGAGCTCATGGATCGTCGAAGGGGCCCATGGGCCGACGAAGGTCGTGGCTGAGTGGGCCAGGCTCGACAGCGGAGCGAGCACGAGCGGCAGCGTGCGGGCCTGTCGCGAGCACGCGGCCTAGCGCGGACGAGCGCGGTGCGCGCAGGCAAGCCCAGCCAGCGAGCGGGTTGGTGTACCACGGTCCATGGGGAGGTATGGTGGACTGGCGCCCCGTTTATAGGGGCGTTTCGTGCGGTCCATGGTGGACCTACATGTTTCTGGAGGCATTTCTCGCAGTCCACGCGCAAAGGCATGGACCGCTTAGAGGTCTACGGGGTTTGTGGCACGCGGATTGGTCGGGTTCATGGCGAGCCTGGTCTATAGGTGGTCCACAGGCATAGATTTGCGCTATCCAATGGCTGGATGCGTGCGATTTGATCAGAGTGATCCAGTGGCCTGATTTAACGGTCAGGAGATTTTTTGAGTGGCAATCGGAGTCTGATCTCTAATCTGAGCTCGGACTGAGGTTTTAAAACCCCTGTGGTAGCAGTGGGCAGTCGGTCGAGAACCCTGAGGAGCAGCAAGCGTGAGGAGTCCGGCAGCAGGCAGTAGATCCTGAAGAGGAGCGCCAACAAAGAGCAGAAACAAGGGCTTCAGGCAGACTGTCGGGCAGCGGACAGCGATCGTTTCAAGGATTCAGGGGTCTCCTAGAGAGAGAGCTTTTGTGAGGGAGAGCTTCTTGTTGAGAGAGGGATTGGTGTACAAGGATTGAGGGTGTGATCTCCTCGTGTAAATTTTCTCTTTTTCATAGTGAAGCTTGCATGCCCCGTGGAGATAAACCTTTTGGCTGATCCACGTACTTGATTGTTTTCTTGTTTTATTTTTCTTTCTTCCTGTTGCAATGCGTGGTACCAGATCATGCACAATAATTATCAAGTTACCAAGAAGAACCATGATGTCATAGTTAATGCATTTTATAACCTGGCTCCAATATTTTGTATATTTTGAATGAGTCCCGGGTCATTTTGTGGGACATATGAGGGCATATGTTTCAGAACAAACAAAACCATCTTGTCCAGCCTCAAAATACGAGTAGAAGGAGGCTATTTGTTTTGGCTTTCTTCTGTAGCATAGCCCATACATCAAGGCAAAATATTTTGCTTTATCCAAGAATTCAGAACATATTGTAATCAACTCTCAGATCCACGCCTAATGTTGAACTTCCTGTATTATGAATCAGGAAAACTTTTTCTTATGTTTGCCCCAGTCATATGTAATGACCTAACTCCCATGACCAATCTGATACTATATTTCCTAGTTGTACCCAGCATCTTGTTGGAAGTCCTCAAATAAATTCAATCATATTCTTTGCAGCCAAATAATCCCCTGCACTGCCAAAAATATATGTTCTTCCTTTGTGAGTTCCTCCCTACTCTAGTTTCCTTCCTGATCAACCATAATCCCTTGTTGAAAGAGTTAAACTGGCAGACTTATGGCAGTTGCCTACCTGGAATTTGATGGGTGTTTGGTTGCTTGATATAAGGAAGTGATCTTGATAACATTGTAGCCAAGTCTTCTCTTAGTTCAAAATTTTAATACTTTCCAGTCTTGCATTTCCTTATTTCGTTTGCTTTAAAGTCCGGCATGGTTTATTTGCTTGCAAATGAGCTTTTGTTTCCATCTCTACAAGTAATCATTTTCAATATCATATATCATTCCTTTCGATTTTGCTCATTTTGAAATCTGATGGTAAACAGGACAATGGAATTATTAGCCCCTCCTAGAAGAATGGGACGCCATGGTTAGGAATAAGAGCTTTCCTTGGAATAAATAATATTAGTTCATGAGATGGGGTGAGTGAAAAGGAGTCTGTGGATGCTGAGGTTATAATACAGGTTCTTCTAATGCTTTGGGGGATTGGCTGAATATCCAATCAAGATCTTTGGTCATCACAGTTTTCTATAACTATTATGGCACATTCGATATCAGTTAGGTTTGCTTAGTAATTTTCTATAGAATCTAACATTTGACTCTTCAAGTTCAACCTTTTGTGAAATAACTAAATTAGGAACCATGCAGGCATTTTAAGGAGAGAGACTACCATATAAATTTTGAGAAAGTGGAGCCACCTAGAACTGTGTTAGGAGATTATATGGACATTCAGATCTTTGGGGGAACCTTGCCTTTGGATGCCATACCCTTAGATCCACCTCAGTTATGTATTCCATTTTGGAAAGATTATTGTCTGGTATTATCTGATGCTGAACATGCTTCCATTTTTTGATTAGATTAGATTTGATGCTCAGCATATATCTTGTCCCTTCAAAATTGAAGATTGCATAATTAATCCTCCTTGATTAACTGAAAACATCATGCTTGCTTGATGCCTTCTGTTTCATCCCAGGGAAGCACTCCTGATATGATCCTCATGACAACTTCTCCCAGTACACAAGCCCAGCCTGAATGGCTGAAATACAAAAGGTTGTGTAAGTACATGCATACTTACAAAGCTAAATAAATTTTCACAATTGGTTCAGGAATTTAGGTCTGAACTGAGTGAATTGGAGCTTTAAGAAACCAGATCTGAAATCTCATCCAGCTTATGGTGCATATCTTGCTGAATTAGAAAAGAGAGCCTCATTGGAAGTGCTAGAGCATGCGCAAAGATGATGCGAACCAGTGTTTCCAAGCCATGACTAATAAATTTATTAAAAAGCTTTCACTGCTTAGCATCATTAAGTTCAACAAATTATCTATTAACTAAAGTCCAGATATTTCAGTTGCTTCTTTTCTGCACATCAAGTGGTCATGAAAATGACAATTTTCTCCATTTTCATAGGATGCATGTTGACTTGATCATTTTCACACTTTGAAAGTATCCAGAGTTCCAGACCTCTAAATTTGGTGAGTTAGCTGGAGAGGAAAGTGACTAGGAAGCATTTGAATGATAACAATATAAACAATTATTGCATCTTTGTAATAACCTTGCTCATCATTTCTTAAGCAAGAGGTTGAATTGCATAAAAAATCCATCTTTGTATATGAAAAATCATGATTGATAACTTGGTTGGTTCTTGTCTGATACCTCAAGTTGTTTTGCAGGAATTCAGGATTTTAATCGTCTTTAAAGATCTTCACTCTGAACAAAGAATAATACTGATATGGAAATGCATGAACAAGAAAAATCTTATAATTCAACATAAATAAATTTGACCAGACTTGTCTTGTTCATTGAAATTTGTCTTTATGTACTCATCTCTTCCTTTCTCATCCCTTCAGCCTGGAAAATTACGTAAGATAATGAGTGAAGTTTGTGCTCAATCTGTGAGGGGGTGCTGAGATTCAGGGCCTAATATTTGAATCAAAACCTGGCTTATCTTCTCAATTGGCACTTTTCTTTGAGTCTGGGTCTGACTCTATAAGCTTGATTCGGTTATTTGGATTACTTATAATCATCTCCATTTGGTCTGTAGTCTGCCAAAAGCATAACTGCAATTATGGAACTGGAGCAAAGGTTTGGGACCAAGAGTCACTTCCACATTAGTGGTACATGTTCGCTTCAAATTGAGTCGCACAATTTGTGGATTTATTGTCATACTCACATGTAAATGCAAAAGAATTCAAATGCTGAGTTCTTATGAACAAGGTGACTTGATGCTGGCAAATGTCTAAAATACAGTTATCAGAAAATTCTCTAATAATCATCGGAAGTTGATGATTGATAGAAACTGGATACTCATTAACATAAAAGTTATTGTGAACAAGGTGACTTGATGCTGGCAAACGTCAAAAATACAGTTATCAGAAAATTCTCTAATGTTTTGATTTTTATGTTAATGAGTACCTCAATCCTATTAATGATCAACTTTAGGTGATTATGGTGCCAAATAGTTGATGGCATAATATGGTAACTATCATTTATATTCTTTTGGAGATTCTTGAGTCTGTATTTAATAGCAATTGATCAGTTAGGTCAAATATATCATATGTTACTTCAATTTTAATACATAAGAAAATGGTGTTCCCTTTGCAACGAAGATTCAGAACAATTAGTTTAGCAAGCAGCCAAGCAAAATATAAATAAACAAATAAAAAGAAATAGAATGGTAACAGAAAGAGTCTTCATAAAAGCTGCATATTGGGAAGTCATCTAGCAACCCACCCACCATCAGTTTCCCCACTTTTTTGTTCTTGAATTTCCTACTTTTAGTTACTATAACAACTTTTGAACTAATTTGGAATAATCTAATCCCAGCTGGTCTAATTTGTAGGACTTGGTACTAAATTTGATCTCCATCTGCTTTTTTTCACACTATTTTGTCTCCTCTCCTTGTTCTTCTTACAAAGTTTCTCTCAAACCTATGATACTTGGACACTTAACTGCCATCCATGCACATCTCATCCATTTGAATCTGGCATCACATGATCTTATCTGTGGTGAAAATTTATGTAATATATACAGATCAGGATGAATGGGTGTGGCACAGAAGGCAGATCAGGTACCATGGTGGCAATCGATCTAGTGTTACGCATATGGAAGTCAGGCATTGGTGAACAATGGATCGGGGAGCACGAGTAGTGGATTAGGTGCCTCTTTATTAAGCCCATCTAGATCGGAGATCGTAGCTGTCCAGTGTGGAATGCATGGATTAAGAGACTAAGAAGCAGAGATAGGTGTTCTAGAGAAAAAAAAGGGCAGATTTGGTGTTCTATTTTAAGAATATGCCAAGTTAATGGTGTGGTAGCATATAGCCTAGATCAGTCTCTCTCTTTTCTGTTTGCCACTGAAGTTTACATTAAGCATTACAGTATTGCTTCTAATTTCCCACCATATCACCTCTTAGTTCACTGGTATGATGTAGCAGTCAGGGATCAATGTAGTACAGTAGGGGTAGACTGTGTCAGTAAGGCCCTATGTAGCCCTCAGACGATCAACAATTTCTGCATAGAACCAGTGAACTGAGTGGGTTATATGGCAGGTAATCTCTAGCATTTCTAAACATTACTAGTTTATGGTGGTCAAGCTGACATAAATTGTTACTGATGACATGCAGAAATAGTCAGAGCAACTGTTTAGAAAGTACTGAATCAAGTATCTCTTTCTTGAGAACAGATAAAATAAAATTTCTAAAAAAATACTCATCTAGATTTATCTATGTTTGCCTGTTGTATCCATTAAATGATGCATGCATAGAAATAACCATCATATTGGCACCTTTCTGCAGAGAGTGTGGGTTGCAATCCTCAACGGCCTCTTCTGATGATGGTGATCTCTGTGCTGTATGTCTGGAAAGGGCCTGCAGTGTAGCAGCTGAAGGTAAGACTCAGACTGTCCCTTCCCAGACCTCCACCTGATTATTACAACACTGAAATCATGGATTATCTTGTCTCCTCTTTCACTTGCTTTAGCCTTAGTAGGTCAACAGTAACAAATGTGTGATCCATGTTGTAGACTTGTAGCAATGTACACTATCAAAATTTGTATTGTAGAGATATCTGACTTATCCACCTCAAAGAGATATGGTTCATTTTTGCCTCACATCAGAGATGAAATCCAGCTGCCAGCAGATGATAGCACTAGCGGTGGCAAATGGTCATGTCCTTTTAATGATGAACATGATAATTAGAGCACATTGCGTAAGCCTTTTTTCCTCAATTGTAGAGATACTTAAAGCACATGCTCATAAGCATAGATTGGAAGACGAAATCCAAAAGCATTTAAGACATTAATTGCTATGCTAATGGTGACAAAAACAAACAGAACATATGTAACATAATAACAAATATATTATGTACACGTGTTAAGATACCAAAACAGTAAGTAGACTACAACACTGAAAATTAATGCGTACGGCTCCAAAGTTGTGCATTAATGAATAAACACTACCTGACAGTGCTCCCCACCCATCCTCTTTAATAAATAAATAGTTCTTAGTAGATATTATATAGTATGTGAATATACGAGCAGCATTATATCATGCTGTATGAAAATCAAAGATCTGCAATGAGTTGTAGTGAGAGAACCGTGGTTAGGTAGTGATGGAAACCTGTTTAGTTAATCCAAGTATCTCATGTAAAATCATATAACATTGATTTGCCAAGAGATTTTGTAGCTCTATTTTTTGTTGACAACAGAGAACTTTATGGGTAAAGAATGAACCCCATGTGAAGAAGGCACTAGGATTTGATGCATAAAAAGCATGGGAGAAACACCAGTAAGAGGAAACCAGTGGATCTAATTAGATGGTGAGGGTCTCTTTGGTTTCTGCAAAACATCAGCTCATTGAACAAAACATTGCTAAATTTAGAATCCACTGAATGGAAAGTCTAATTGGTTTGTGGTGCTTGGTATGATGGAAATGCTATAAAAAATGTTAAGATCATCTAGGGAATGAGCAAACCCAAATAGATGTAGTGGAGGAGAGCAATTTACAGTGTTTGTTAAGATCATCTAGGGAATTTGTTGTGCTCTTGATAGAAAGAAGGGGGATGTTTTGGTGGTGGAGGGGGGTCAATGGGGGCAGGGGAGAAGTTTGTGGTGATCGAGGATTCAAGTTACTTCTTGATATTGGAGGTTTAGTGTTAAATGTTGCTGTCACAGTTAATAATTGATGGTGGCAATGTCAGAAGTTGGATTCTGATTCCAGAGGATTGTTATGGCAGCATTGGCTTTTGATTTTGGCATGATGAAGGGTCGGTGGAGATCCGTGTTGGTAGAGGATGGAGGTGGTTGCTCATGGAGTAGGTCTATCATGATACTAGGGATTGCAGTTCTGAAAGAATGGATGGTGATGACAATCATGGTAATCTAGAATGTTAGTTGTGAGGGCACATAGACCTCATAAGCGAATGTTTATTTAATTTTATGTACTGTTCTAAGTCATTTAAATGGTGATGCCTAGTGACATGTCTTATTTAGTATTCATTAACAACCATCGCATTTGAGGTTACAAACTTTGGATTGTTGGTCCATGCTATTTGTATTATTGTATTATTGTTTCTATTGAAGGAGTTGATAGAGTTATTTGGCACGAAGTGAAGGAACCTCTATTAAGTTTCTTTTGGATGACAACTTGTTTCATTTGGGCTTTTCCTCATTTGAAAGAGAAAAAAATGTTTGTCATTTTAAACTCATAGAGGGTCCACATTATTAATGAAAAATTCCTGACATTGAAGAAATTCTGACTGCTTGGAAAGATTTCCGCAGTCTGGTGGCTTGAATCCGATCATCTTGGCGGCACACCTCAATCTTGGTGTTCCTAAAAATCAGCTGACTCGAATTTCTTTTCATTGAAGAGGGAGACAATTCTTGTTATCCTTATAAATTTAGAAATTAAAAGTTTTACCTTCTCTTTCTAGTCATCTGTTATTGGATAGTAATCTAAAGGGCAGAATTCCCTTTGACTATCCTGTCTCACAAAATGAAAGTAGTCCAATTCCCTCAAATAAACAATGGAAGATGAGAAATAAAGAAAGAAGGACGAAATAGTTATTTGACATTGAATTGCAGGAATTCCTTGTCATTTCTATATTTATTTTCCACTTCGTTCTGCTCCTCTTCCCTTGTATCCAAGACTTTCTGTCTCACCAGTCTCTGTTCATTATTTTTTTTTTAAATTGATGTCTTGTCATACTTAATAATGGATAAGACAACAGGCAGTAACCTGTTTGTGAGAGTCGCCAGGTGTGATATGTTTCATGAAATCTCATGCTAAATCGAGTACTAGCTTCAAATTCAGGTTAGGCAGGGCTACGCTGTTTAGTCAGATGCACAGCTCAATCCACCTTCAAACCATGCTGATTTCCACTGAGAGATACCATTTTCTGTCCAACTTAATGATCGAAATCTTTTAGGCTTCATGTTTATGGCTCCTTTTCTAGAAGCAATTCCTTTTTATAGGGCTCAAAACAAGTTTGCTTTTCTGGGTTCTTTTGTATGCCTGGAATGCTTATTTGTGATGCCTTGCATAAATTACCACAGAAGTATTCTAGCAACATAAAATATTGAATGTTACAGTATTTAGAATTCTACTTTACCTTATATAAAGCATCACTATTGTTAAAAAGAAAAGCCAAGTTAGATGGTATCAACAGATGAATCAAGCTTTCAAATATCCCAGGCAAGCTCATTCCATTATCTGAAAGATAGATCTAATGTACTCGGCAATCATTATGCCTGCATTACTCATCTATTGTAACAGAATTTAATGAGATCTAAATTTTTTGTGGATAGTAACTCCCATCCTAATGCTTCTGTCCGGTGTTATGCCTTAAATAATAAGGTCTCATCTTATAACATGTGCTTTTTCCTTATATTTTTTTACTCTTCAGGCTGTGGGCATGAACTCTGTGTGAAGTGTGCACTCTATCTTTGCTCAACCAGCAATATCCCATCTGAAATGTTAGGCCCACCTGGGTCAATTCCATGCCCTCTATGTCGACATGGGATAGTCTCATTTATTAAATTAGCTAGTTCCCCAGTGAAGGGGCTCAAGCCAAACCTTGCCCTCAGCCTCTGCAATCCATGCATTGTTCACCCTCGTGTGGAGCCACCAGAAACAGGTTGTAGATCTGAGATTCGGAAGAACCGTGTGGCTGCAGTTTCTTCCGAGCTTGTTTGTCCACTCACTTGCAGTCCATTCCCTTCTGTTGCCATCCCCTCCTGCACCTGTGATGATGATCCATGCCCATCCCATGAGCCCCGGGGAGAAACACAAGCACAATCCCCTCACCGCTCACAGAGTGCACCAAACGAGCTGGACAAAATGGAAGAGCAGAGAGTTGATAGAACGAGTTGCTCAGGTATGTTCTGGAATAGAAGAAGCTGCCATAGAGAGCACCAGTGCAATTCAGAGATAAATGCTTGATTTGTTTTTTTCTTGTGAATAATCTGGTTCATAGGATCCAAAGAGAGATGACTGGCTATTCTTTATAATGGCTTGTCTCATCATACATCTCATATTGTTCAGCTATGTACATGTTATTTACCTTTGTTAGTTCACCAGGAATTCAGTAGCTGCAGAACCTTCATATTCAGGTAATTTTGAAGGGTTAGAATTGAGGGTTTTGTAGTTTGCTGTAAATTATTGTATCAGATCCATGACTTTCTTCGTTACCTAATGATTGTTCTTCTTATTACATTTAGTAATCGAACCAAAATAGTTTCTTTTATTTAATGTAGTTCTTGAGTTGTATATGTTTTGCACTTTGATTTGGAGTCAGCTTTTATGGTACAACTGTTTATTTGCTCTGACAGAAAATCCAGTTTTGTTTGACCATTGGATGTATATATCTATGTATGTATGTGTATATGCATATGTGTGTGTGTGTGTCTATATATATATATATATATATACACAGAGAGAGAGAGAGAGAGAGAGAGAGAGAGAGAGAGAGAGT